>JAJJWW010005866.1:0-259017 GCA_023531295.1 Papaver armeniacum
TAATCGTGGGTGGAAACATAATGCCACGCATGTGAATGGCACACGGGCATTAAAGGTGTTACCACCATGGTGTGACCAAGCGTGTGGTAGCACATGAAAAATGTTCATGTAGTGAGCCCTGTTGCTAATTTTTAAAAACTTAGTAGCAGCTTCCCAATTCTGGTTCAAATTTTTATGTGAGCCATTTGTAGAGGAAATTCGTAGCAGCCCATGGCAGATTGCAATTCTTTGTATTCACAATAACGGAAAGTAACGCCCATTTGGTGTAGTGAAGTGATCAGAACTCAAAACTACAGACTTGTTTGCATTCTTTGTCCACCTTTCCATTACAAAATAAGATGGGATCTCCACATAAAGACGAGATACTAAAATATGATGCAAATGTCTACATGGTATTCCCTTAAACTCAAAATTTTGGCAACCACATGTACCTTTTTTTGTCACCTCATTAATCTTTACCGGAAATTGTTCAACAGTATCCCCTACTTTCCAATATACTGTATAAGAGTGTTTATCACCATCAACCTCAACTATTTTTGATCGGTACCTCAATGATGCGTTAAACTCGCATGAACTTTATTAAAGATAACACGAGTAAATATTTTAGATGCATGTCGTACCAACAGATCTTGCGAAGCAAATATACGCTTCGTATGAATGGACTTATAGTCTTCTTCTCGTTCTCTAACATACATTCTTTCTAATGCTGGTCACAACTTTCGGCAAATTCTCGAAGAGATGTTTTGAGTTCACATAATGATCAAAAATGAATTTATGCTTTCACTTCTCTCGAGTTGTATTCATTCCCCTTAAAAAAAAACACTTCTATTGTAAACCGGTATCCATTTCTCACGTATATCATATAAGTCTTTAAGCCATACGTTCTCGTTAAACCAAACTCTACTAGCATAGATCGCCATTGGTTTTCAAAATCCTCAATTGTATATGTGTTTGAATGACCGCTTTAATCAAGTTTCGTTTAAACTTTGATTTCTTAAAAAATACATGACTTAACTTCTCACCAAATTTTTTTCATAATGTGCCATAAACAAAAACGATAAGGCGGGTTTCGTGGAATACCGTTGTAACCGCATTTGTCATGGCCTGATCTTGATCAGTAAGTATAGAAATTGGAGGAGTACCTCCCATTGCTTCAAGCCATGTCTTAAACAACCATGTAAATGTTGGTTCAGTCTCGTCTCCTAGTAATGCAAATCCAAAGGTAATAGACTTGGTGATGATGGTTTGTACCGTGAAAGGCGCAAAGGGCATACTATATTTGTTGGTCTTGTATGTTGTGTCAAAGGTTACAGCATCTCCAAAGCGGCTATAAGCCATTCGTGAACGTGCATCCACCCAAAATAAATCTGCTGCCCTTCCTTCTCCATCCACCTGTTGATGAGTGCCAAATATTGCATAATTCTACACCTTTTTATTGGCATTTAACTCATCTTTTGTGCTCATAAATCGGATATTATCCCAAATTCGTATTTTCTCGTTTTCAAGAATAAATACTTATACTAATTAATTTTGTGTTTTTAGGTTGTAAATAAAGCTCGGAGAAATTAAGGAGCCAAAAGAGCAGAAAATTGGAGACGAACGTCTATGGAGCAGAAAGCCACAGCCCGTGCGCTCATCAGTTGCAACCCAACAAGTAGCAACCCGGTTACAAAGATATGGGCTTGAGCTATCCAAGATCCGACCCATGACCCGAGTCCAAGCCCGCTCCAGCCTGAGCCGTTAAGATTTGATCCATCAGATGCATCTAACGTCCTAGCCGTGCGACTGACGGTGTTCAGGCGCTTCGCTTCACACCGAAACCACCTACCCCTTCACCCTAACCAACCGAACCAAACACTCCCCACATTCATTTTCTCTCTTCTCCCCGACAAAAACACCCGTAACCCTTATTTTCTCTCCCGACCAAATTCTCGAGCCACCTTCTTCTTCCCCGACCAAGACCACACCCACCAACACAACCACCAAAGGTGCAGTAGCCTTCACCACCTCCTAGTTTCTCTCTATCTCCTTCATAGCTTCTTCCCTAGAAGCTAAGTTTTTGAGATAGATAGAGTTAGGGTTAGGGTTTCTTCAACGGTGGGGGAAATATCAAATTAAAGGAGTTTCGTGAGGTGAATTAATGAGGGGACAATGATTCGGAGGTTTTGGGTGAGTGGGTCTTCATTTAATTTCCAAATTGAAGTGAATTGGGGTTTGCATGTATAAATAGGAAGAAAAGTGTATGTAAGGCTTATGCTGGACTAGCCTTGATGCACCAACCTTAGTTTAATTTGTGTTTTAATTGTTTTAATCATGTTCTAATTCCATCGCCTAGTGGTGTAGATGAAACCCCTAGTTTGTATGCTAATATAATCCAGTGTTCATGTTGTTGTTCTTGATGTGCCTAATTTGTTTTAGGATTGATAATTAGCTAATAAATCAAATGATCTTGTGATAGGTTGTACTATAAGAAGACAATCTATACTAGGGGAGAATTAGTGAGTTAGTTAATCAAATATCCACCTGAGACCTTCAAGGGAAGGTACAAGACACAATGAGAAATTATTTTGCCTTAGCATAGAATTAGAGGGTTGATTAAATCACCCTAGTACTCTCAGTCATCATTTACAACACTTTTTGCTTGTTTGCTACCTTAGATTACATTCACAAGTACTCCTCCTTGTCGTATCGACACCCAACCAAACCATATTTGTATTGTTACCCCTTAGAAATCGGTGTAGTGAAGCCTTGAGATCAACTTACACAATCCCAAATCTCTCGTGGATCGACTGCACTTGCCCTCGCCAATAGGCATTGTGCACTAGTGTTAACATTGTAGGCATTCACCTTTCTCATTTCCTACCAAGTTTTTGGCGCCTTTCTTGGGATTTGGTAGTGTTGCCGTGTTGATCATTAGCTTACTTTACGATTTCAGTTTACCCTTGTATATATTTACCTTGAATTTTTGTTTTTAGTCATTATTAGTGTAACTTAGTGTAACTTTTTACATTTCTCGCATCTTTATTGCATTCTTTATTGCATTGTTACATTGTTACATTTTGCTAGTTTTCTTTTGTTCTTGTTTTAGCTCATTGTCTCTTACAATTTGTAGTCTTGTTTGTTAATTTGTTTCTCTCGGTTCATTCGTCCGCACATGATGTAGCTTAGGTTGTAAGCTTTATTAGTTTGTCCGTCAATACACTCGCCGCTTTACTCAAGCACTTGAACATTGAACATGCAATCTGCACCGTGGTAGTTGAAACCCTCTGCTGTGCTAGCTAATTCCCGAGTAGTATTGGGTGTTGCAAATGTTTGTTTCGTGATAAAAGTTCTTTCTTTTACTTTGTATTAGCATAACTTGGATTTTGTAGCTTTTCAATAAAACAATGTATCCAGTAGGTTAAGCATTTGCATTATCTAGCTTGTTAGTTACCTTTTAGTTAAATTTTTCATCACCTGTGATAAACCAATCCTAGCATCATGCATCTCACTCCAGGTTTGAACATTCTTGCATTTGAAACTTGTTTATAATCGCACTCAGATCAACTTCATCTTACTCTATTGTGAATGTCCTCACATCGGTAACTTGTCTCTGTCATCCCGGGCAGTTAACCAAGTGGAGTAATCCATTGTCGAGCTATAGAGTCTTCTCGTTATTGATAGCCAATATCTATATTCATCTTCTTTGCTTTAAGTTGAACATTTTTGGGAACTGAGATTGCTTTGTTGAGCTAGCGGGTACCTAAAACCTCTCACAGCAAGCCCAAGGAGGAGAAGAAAAGGCGCAGGACAATTGTGGAAGTGCCTAAACCCGATTTTTACCGGTGGTATCATCTTCTAACCCCCGCTTGAGTTTAATGTGTGTGATACTCCATGTGCATGCTAAACAATCGCACGATTTGCCTCACCGGCCTATGCATTGCTGAAAATTGGTCAAGTAGTTGTCTTTTCATCGTGAACCACTTGGCTTCAACAAAGCTCGTGCTCAACTCCACCCCGTAGTCGTTGAGTTGAGCCGCAACTTGGTTAGCCAAGTTTGCTGCTAGCCAAGGTTGACATCAACTGACTCGTTTACCCCCGAGCATAACCCTTTGTGAAAATCGAGGTCAACCAAGCCGCTTGACACTCGTGGCATGTCAAATCTGTTGTAAAATGTCGATATTGTTCATCTCGCTATTCAGACATCTCGTTGCATCTGTGAAACCAGTATCGTAATTTGTGTGCAAAGTCATAGTCTTGTGACATTTGAGTATACATTGGTTGATCGAATATGTTGTTAGTTTGTCTTTTGCACTTGAATGACCATGAATCTCTGAATCGCTCGTCTCATTCTCTAAGCTTCATCGTGGCCTAGCTTGTGCACTTGTTGCTCATTTTTGGTGTTGTATAGTGTATGGCATGTATGTTAGGCTAATCTTTGTTTTGTTTTGTGGCCAAATTGATTGCCTGGCATGATAGGATTTTGGGATGGCATTAGGGATGAAAAATCATCACATAGGTCAATTAGAGAGCTTGCTTATGGGCATGCTTCACAATATGAAAACCCCACAGACCATGATGTCAATGATTTTAGGGAGTATTATGAACCTTCTCGTGGCCCCGAACTTGAATACACATACCCTAATCATTATGCGCACATGTATCATCAACCGCCATGGGAGGTTGAACAAGGTCTGTCCTCCAATGAACCCTTGTATGCAATCGATAATGGAGAATATCAAACTCATAGAGCAAAACAATGCTAGGTTTGAATTACAAGCGTTGCATGATCATCCATATAGCAACATGTCTGAATTCCCTTTGGTAGTGAACCTTGTGCACAACCATGTAATGAATATTCATATGAAACAAGGATACCCACTATTGAAGACTCCCCTTCGATTGAACAACTTAACATGATATTAAGGATGAATCGAGTCATTTACAAAATGTAGAAAGGGAGAAATTTCAAAATGAAATGTTTATCATCCCTAATGAAGTAAATTACCAAAATTGTGTGTCTCGGTCCTACTCATGTCATCGACACTTGAATATGAACCTCACCTAGAAGGAAATGAGTTGACCAAAACACCAAAGCTGTTAATAGGGATGAGTATGCATATTACTCAAATGATGATGAATATGTTATGCTTGAAGAACATGATTATGTCCGAAAATATGGTGGAACCTTTGGGTTCGAGACATTAGGCGTTGCTCATCTGATCATGAATGAGGTTTCTTCTAAATCTGCAGATGCATGCCATGTTAACTTTGAGTTTGGGTGTGCAATTGTTCATTTGAAAATGAGCATGCTACACAACTTGTTTGTGACTTAAGAAAGGATGAATCTTCTGCTGACACTAATGTTCTTATGCATCATGATATTATTTTTGTGTCTCGATTCCCCGCCCATGTCACAATATGATGTTCCTTTGGATATTAGATGCATGACACAAAGGTTGTGGATAATCATGGTACTTGATATGGGTCTTGTTGAACTGTTCTATGAAAGTGAACATGATTTACCTTTTTCTGACTTTAGGAAAGTGTGTAATGGTGCAAATGATCTTATACATGAAAACAACTTAGATGTACCCACTCTCTTTCCTAAGTCACAGATTGAAACTCCTCCACTAAACTTAGATGTGATTTGTAACAAAATTGCAAAACCAACTTTTCCGAGAATACCTAATCTAGGATTGGAACTTTGTGCCTCTCAAGTCCTCTTGGACTATTTTGCATCAAAGTATAACACCTTTAAGGAGCCACAGTTGGAATGTGTATATATGCCTGTTCTTAACAAAACTCATTTTGAATTAGACCTTGTGCATGATGTACCTCTAAAATTGCAAGATTTTGTGCTCAAAAACACATCTCGTCGACAAGTTTAGGTTTGGGAGTAACTTGTTCACATATGCAATCTTACTTGCACCCTCATGTTATATTTTGTGTAAGGTTTGTTCATGTTTCGCATATCATCTTTTGGGTTGATCCTCAACTCTTTAGATTGTTGGTGTATGGTAAATTTTTCTTGTATATAATCCGGTAGGTAATGTTACATCTTCTATCTTGAATCAAGGTTGAGTCTTCTTCTCAGATATATTGTGCTAATCCAATATGATCTCAACTGAGATTGTTGGATTTTAGCCTTGACTAATGAAGCTCTAAATCTTGCTTTTGCCGACATACCGGTAATCTCTTCCCTTTTCTCTACTCAACATAGTTCTCATGGTATGTGAATATTTAAATTCTTATCATCTCATTGACACATTGAGGACAATGTTTGATTTAGGTTTGGGGGTGTGTTTTGCATATAATATATTTTTTATTCTTTTATTTTCATTAAAAAAAAAAAAAAAAAAAAAAAAACCCTCCAACTTTTAGAGATCTTAGAGTCACTAGCATGCTTCTAGCTATGTTTACATAGAGAGTCTGACCGAAATAACTGAATTTGGAAGTACTGGAGAACACAATCGGGTTTCTTAGTTGATTAGAGCGTTAAAGTTGGATTTAACCATGCCGGAGGGCGAATTAGGTGTCAGATAGATATTCGGTAGTAGAATTGTGATCACCCACAAAGTGGAGACTACCCATTTTACATCAAGCGAGGCACCGACCTTCAATTTTTGTGACTTTCTAAAAAATGTTAGAGTGTGTGTCACCGTACGTCAATTCCGGTAGGAATGGTGAGCTACCCAACTTCGCACCACTTTCAACACTATTTTTGATCTCTTGAGTGCTAATTTTGTCAATCATGAGGGTGACGTCTAAAGATGAAAACTCCTTCTTGTAGTTCGATTTGCAATTAGCATCACTCTCTCCCTCTCAACAACATCAATGGATCCATAGAAACACATCATCAAAGAAGAAGCGAGCAACATCGTGAGAATATTTGAAGAAAAGTTGAAATAGTCCAAGGTTTACATGCAACAATTCAAAGAAATAAGATAAGATGAGAATTAGTGAAGTTTATGAAATCAAGACAATACAAGTTGTGGAAAATTGAGTGATAAAGTCCTTCATCCATGGAGTTAGTAGTTTCATTGTTTTTATTGTTATTTTTATAATTTTCTAAAAAAAAAAATAATAATAATAATTATGTTTATATATTGTAGTTTATTTTCTTAGTTTTGATACCACCATGGTAAAGAAGAAAAATTCAAGAAGAAAATTCCAAGCAACAAGGAAATTTGAAAAGAAAAGTGACAAATTGTTTTGTGAAGTTCAGAAGTTCATCATCAGGTTGAAGACCGAAGATTGAAGACGTTTCTATGAATGCTGAGAGAGTGGTGGTAATTGCCGATCGGGTGAGAAGGTAAGTGAGTATTCCCATCCTTGCTAATGGTTGATTTCCTTTCTTAGAGATCATCAGGAAAAAGATTCTTTTTGTCCACAACTCGTGGAGTCTCGAGAAATTATTTCGGAAGGTTATCCTTCTCACCTTCAACGTGTGCGGGATTTCTCTCTTTATTCCCGCATGCACACATGAGAGACTAAAAAGCGGTCTTTTTGAGTGCAATTATCATAAAACCCTATTGGTGAGGCGAGTCGAGGCTTGTGATCACTCTCGAACCCGAATTCTTTCATATGGTATGGTTACTTCTCGCTCAACTCTTAAGGATGAGAATGCGTTCTTTGGTAGTTCTAATTTCGTGTTACTAGCATGCAGTGAAACTCTATGTCCTCATAGCTCCTTGGATGCTTGAGACTCTTTTACGTTCGAAGTTGGAGAAGGTTTTGTGGGTACACCTCTGCAAAACCCCACGAGACTACAACTCGTCAGTAGGGACACCTAAGGGTTTAAAGGCTTAGTGCATACGCTAAATGCATTCGAGAGACCAGCTTGACAGTGGTATAGTTAGGATTTCTTAATTTCGTTTCACTTGAGGACAAGTAAAATTCGGGTTTGGGGGTATTTGATGAGTGCCAAATATTGCATAATTCTACACCTTTTATTGGCATTTAACTCATCTTTTGTGCTGTATAAATCGGATATTATCCCAAATTCTCGGTTTTCAAGAATAAATACTTATACTAATTAATTTTGTGTTTTTAGGTTGTAAATAAAGCTCTGAGAAATTAAGGAGCCAAAAGAGCGAAAATTGGAGACGAGCTGTGCTAGCATGGAGCAGATTCACTTTATATATACCCTTTCCTCTTCGTCCCTTTCTTCTAGTTTCACATTGTTGATAATAATTTAGCATTCGGCAGGCGCGCATCGCCATTGCAACCCAACAAGTAGCAACCCCGGTTACAAAGATATGGGCTTGAGCTATCCAAGATCCGACCCATGACCCGAGTCCAAGCCCTTATATGAAGATATATGTTGTAAGTATTTTATTGGGCATCCTTTCCCTTAGGCTCCACTCGAGCCGTTAAAATTTGATCCATCGGATGCATCTAACGTCCTAGCCGTGCGACGATCGGTGAAATCCATTTCCCATAATAATAATTTCTTTGAATCTTCTTTCACGCTCCCGCTTCACACCGAAACCACCTACCCCTTCACCCTAACCAACCGAACCAAACACTGGAGCCCCCCACATTAATTTTCTCTCTTCTCCCGACAAAAACACCGTTCATTAACCCTTATTTTATCTCCCGACCAAATTCTCGAGCCACCTTCTTCTTCTTCCCCGACCAAAGACCACGCCTACCAACACAACCACCGGTGCGCCGCCTTCACCACCTCCTAGTTTCTCTCTATCTCCTTCATAGCTTCTTCCCTAGAAGCTAAGTTTGAGATAGATAGAGTTAGGTTAGGGTTTCTTCAATGTGGGGGAAACATCAAATTAAAGGAGTTTGAGCCGAATTAATGTGAGGGACAATGATTCAGAGGTTTTGGGTGAGTGGGTCTTCATTTAATTTCCAAATTGAAGTGAATTGGGGTTTGCATGTATAAATAGAAGAGGCGGTGTATGTAAAGGCTCATGCCCCGGACTAGCCGATGCACCAACCTTAGTTTAATTTGTGTTTTAATTGTTTTAATCATGTTCTAATTCCATCAGCTAGGTGTAGATGAAACCCCTAGTTTGTATGCTAATATAATCAGTGTTCATGTTGTTGTTCTTGATGTGCCTAAACTGTTTAGGATTGATAATTAGCTAATAAATCAAATGATCTTGTGATAGGTTGTACTGTAAGAAGACAATATGTACTAGGGGAGAATTAGTGAGTTAGTTAATCAAATATCCACCCGAGACCTTCAAGGGAAGGTACAAGACACAATGAGAAATTGTTTTGCCTTAGCATAGAATTAGAGGGTTGATTAAATCACCCTAGTACTCTCAGTCATCTGTTTACAACACTTTTGCTTGTTTGCTACCTTAGATTACATTCACAGTACTCCTCCTTGTCGTATCGACACCCAACCAAACCATATTTGTGTTACCCCTTAGAAATCAGTTTAGTGAAGCCTTGAGATCAACTTACACAACCCCAAATCTCTGTGGATCGACATGTACTTGCCCTGCCTCCAATAGGCACTGTGCACTTGCAGTTAACATTGTAGGCATTCACCTTTCTCAGCCCTTACCACCATCGCATAATAAAAACTCGGGTTTTCAATTAGTCGTTTTCTAAAATATTCAACCACAACTTCTGCATCCCCAACATCTAATAAAGATTTTCTAACTGTCCTCAAATGATTATATACATCCCTAGGAGTGAATGTAGTATTTTCTGTTTGCCCAAATAACGACACAACCTTACCAACTGGGAGTCTATTTTTGTTAAATGCCTTCGCCATGCTTTTAGCTTCAAAGCGGCATATACTTGTTTGACCTCATGAGGGCTCGCTTTTAGGAGAGACCATTTCATTGATTATGCTCATGTACAAATGTATTAACATACCACATCTTGCGTTTTATATCCAAAGCTATACGCATCATAGCCTTACAGTCTGTTCTCATGGTGGAAGAACTCATCTTTTTTCTCTTCTCAGCCTCGGGCTCGACCTCATCATCGAAATCATCATTGTTTGAATTGTTGCCGTAGATTCCTTCACAACTGCAAACAAATATTACTCTACTTATACCTCCTCTCGTTGCAGTTGCATAAGATGATCGCTTACGTGTCGAAAATCCTTTACTTCTCCCATATTCTTTGTAGAACATATCAGCATCTTCAATACAAGAGAACTCCATACCAACATATGGTTTGCCATTTTCTAATGGCATCTCATTAAAACATGGCATACCCTTACACCCAATATCATTATCATCATTTTCACCAATTGTATGCATTTCCCTGTTGAGTAAAGATAAAAGTAATGAGGCCTCAAAAGTAATCTAGTACGTATAAGAAAACAAAGAAATGCAAGTTAAATTTTCATTAAACAGAAAATAACATTCATAGTAGGAAAAAAATCATAAAGCTACATTTACGAAAGAGGAACGTATGTCTCTGTTTTATATAAGTTATTAGGACTCAAGTTCAAATGTTCAATGTACTAAACAAAAAAACAATCTTAAGATAATCATAGACTTCAAGTGATTAACAAGTGAACTAAATAAACATAGATAAACACGATCGATGTATAACAACAAAAACCCTAGAACTTTTTTTATTATTAAACCCTAGGACCTATTTTTCTTAAAACTAGTGTTTGATCACTGAACAAAAACCAAATGAAAAAAAGATCATCAAATCCCATATTCACCTTTGACAATCAAGATCTATAAATGAAGTTGAGTTTTGATTCAAATCAGTCTCGTCCATAATCGATTATCTGAGAGGGAAAGTTGAATGTGTTAGTTTCTGAAGAGAGGGAAGACCGAGAGACGTGAGAGAGAGAAAAAAATCAATGAAAAGAGAAGGTAAAAAGTGAGCTGGCGACGTAATCGGTCGGGTACCAAAGATATCCATCAAATAATTAATCAAAACTTCCTCATCTTAACCGTCTATATATTTGTATCCGACGCTAACCATGCTTTGTTAAACTTTGTCAAATAAATGGGCTGTCAAGGGATCCGCCCTCTTTAGTTTATTATAGGTATATATAGCTTTTAATCTAAATCCATTTTCGGAAACGGACTTAGGTTTGTGCCCATGGACTCAACATTTTCGAAAATGGACTTATTCATAATGGACATAGGCGTATTGGACCTCCACCAGCCCCTACGTATTGATTCATAATGAATAAGCCCCATAGCCAACATTCACAATCCATAAATTTCATAAAAAAAATTATTGATATTATAAACTGGCAAATTTCATTCCTAAACAATATGAAAGTAAAACATTTCCAAAAAGAAAAGAAAGTATGTTTCTGTTGCTCCAATAATTTCAATGATTTGGTTGCTCTCGTTCAAGGCTCCTGAGGTAAATAATTAAATTGTGAACTCTCAAAATCCCACCTAAAAAGACAAAATAAAATAATTATCCAATAAAGGGTAAACTAAACAGAAGTAAAAGGTAAACTGAACATAAGTATTCCTAATTAATAAAGGGCCTAAGTATAAATTCTAAAATGAAATTGTGCTTCGTCGCTAATAAATCGATCTATAAGACATACGCTGTCAACCACCGGTTCCACTAAAATGGTCTTTGTGTATCCACTTTCAGAAGAATTAAGGGAAATTACTATAATATTTAAATGTGAATTCTGATGGCATGTCAATGGGGAAATTGCGAAGTACATTCGCCTATCTCTCGAATGTATCGGTATTCAAATAGTATCTAATGTTATGTAGACTCTCCGCATGAATATCGTTTATCGTCATAATAGCAAAAATGACATCTTCATTTGGAAACCGGTATCTCAGAATGTCCAATCCTCCGCCGGATGACATCAATTGGCGTTGAATTATTTTTTTTCCCCAACATCTAGACCATCCAGTACTTCTGCTTCTATATCTTTTTCTTCCAATTTTAATATGCCAAGTCTTGTACCTGATGGGGTGGTCTTTTCATCATCGATCTGCTTTTGCCAGATTTTATAGGCATTCATACTTTTAAACGCAATATATGATTCGGCATGTGGGGAAATGTTGTGTCGTTTAGAAATTCTATGCATAGTGTATGGACCATGTTTGCATAGTCATATGAAGTTGGAGATAAAGCGTCATTGCTTAGATGTGTATGCTCTGTTCATGGAAATAAGGTATCCATGCGTGAATTTATTTCGAACACATTGTCAGAATGAAAAGCTAAGATGGCTCTCCTCGAGAAATATCCTTTTTCAGTGTTTCTATCATTAAATTTTGGATACGAATTTTTCGATAACTATGTCAGAAATTCTTCTTTTGTTGTCGAATCACATTCATGTCGTGATCCATGATTGGCGTTCCTTGAGTTGTTTCAAACCGTGGGTAGATTTTTTTCAGAGTCCGTTCTTCTTCTATCCCATTTATACATTTCAATTCGTCAAAGTTTAGAATTTTATTAAAAATCCGTCTCTCCGTGGAATTAAAACAGGAACATGTTAAATTGTGGGCATTATAATCACTATATTTAAAATATGATTGTAAATCGAGCATGAAACCGCAATGATTCTTTATGTTATTAATTATCACTTGAGATCAATTATCACCGTATTTTCTTATTTAGGAAAAACATAAAATCAAAATATACGTGTGTTTGAGATTTATACCTAAAACATGAATGTAAATCAACATAAAATCTCAAAAACAAAGTAATGCATACACCAATTACGATGTGATTGGCTAGAAAATGAAAAAACACACATGTTTGGTTTGATATTTCAATTACGATGCAAAAAAATACTATATGAAAACTGCAATATACTGAAATAAATTTACATGCCTTGGTCATCAGCCTTGGTTGCTTCTTTGTCGTATTTTTGTTTCACGGTCATATTTCTTGATTCTTTTCTGGGATTTCCTTTAGTAGATATTGAAACTATATAAGCTTGGTGCAATATCACTGTTATATGATTTATTAAATTGTATTGCTTGGTAAGAAAGATACAGAGCACCTAAATATTTGGAATGTAACGATATTAAAGGAATTCAAACTATGCTTAGATATCATGTTTCTATACAATCCATGGTTTCTGGATACTCCACCCGATTTATCAGATACGTATTAGATATTGTACATGTTTAGATATCGGATTACTCAATAAATGTAGATCTTAGTAAGGTATTTTCATATTATTTTCCCCAGAATAAGATCTCAATGGGTTTGATGAATATCCTTTATCTATGTTAAAAAGGTAATAAATATTTTAATATAACCTTTATTCCGATTAAATTTAGGGTTTCCAATGTTGGAGCTTGGGTTATTGAAGTCAAAATCATGTGTACATCATAAGTTAGTTATCACCAAATGATCACATATTTGGTTGGTCAGTACTAATGAGGTTGAAGTTATATCATGGAGCTTGATAGTAATAAAACAAAAACAAATTCTAAATTCTAAATCACAATTCAAATTTCAAAATTCTACAAATAACAAAGAATTGATTGAAAATGGCAAGCAAGGTAAATTTAAACTATTTGGTAGGGATTAAACTTCTTTTGGTTGGTCGAATAAAACCATACCGTTCGTATCAAATCAAAGATTCACACCCCTTTTGCCTATGGTTTCTTTGTTGTCTTTGTATGTCTCTTCTTTTTTTTGCTGATGTGAAGTTCATCAAGATTATAGATAAGTATACTTTGCCTTTTTATACTGTTCCGCAAATGTTTTGTCGTATTTTTTTTTTAGATTGCATATATTCATACAGAGCTGGGGTTTGTCTTTTTTTGAGTCAAAACCTAGGGTTTGTTTGTTGATAGAAAAATAGTTAGGGTTGCTTCGTCTATTGTGGCAGTAGTCTTATTCGAGACATGTTTCATCAGTTAATGCTAAATAGACTTGCACACTATGATAGGTGTCATAAACACCTTCATTTTATATCTAGTATTTATGCTTTCTTTGCTATTATCCTTAAGAATTGCATCTCTTATGTTTAGTTTTGAGTTATTTAGGTACTTTGGAGTCATTTGGAGCAAAAGAAGGAGAAATCGTTCATTTGGAGCGGAAATGGAAAAAAAAGACCGATTCACATGCGAGTTATATTTGGATCCGGCTTAGGATGTGAGAGAAGGAGGTGAAATATGAGCGAATCGGTTCCTCAAAACCGATAGTGGAGTTAAGAAAGGAATTAGTTTGTCGTTTTTGCAAAATCGACAAGTCATATATGAGCTTGGTGGCCCATGTTTATCTCATTGGTGCCTATAACAATTCCTATCATTATCCAACCCCGAAAAAACAAGAAAAAAATGTTTTCTCATTACATTCAACCTATATTTGAGCATAGGAAGAGAAAGAATGGCATTGTCGTTGTTCTTGAAATTGAAAAAGATTTGGTTCCTGGTGATCAATTGAACCTCACAGAGAAATTGGTTTTGTTTCCTAAAATCAGAGAAGATTAAGAAGGTGGGTACTTGTTAGTTGGTAATGACAATAAACTCAGGGAAGAAAAAGGGGATCTGTGATGTTATGGAGCAGATTGAGTGTTTCTGTGGTATTACAAGTCGATGAACAAAGATGGGTTTTCGGTAGATCGAGTTAAGACACAGTGAAGATCGGAGGTGAGTGAAATTTAGGGTTTCTTAAGGCTCGAATTCATGAATCTGTGATGAAGATTGATGAAAATTATGGAAGAATCGTAGCTGCTAACTCGAGTTCATGGTGGTCTCTGTGGTCAGAACCGAGAAGGAAGGAGAAGGAAATAGATCTGCAGATTGGAGAAATGGGAAGAAGAATTGGAAGCTTGGGTTATTCTCAGATTGAATTATGGAGTTGGCTTCGTGGTTGTAATCGTAAGGAAGAGGATGATGATTCAAGGGTTAGGTTGGCTGTGGAAAGAAGCGATGTGAGTTGTGCTTGAATGGTTTTGATGGAATTGCGGGTATACATGAGTCATGGAATGATGATCTTTGTGTTGCATGCGGGAAGTAGCTTGTCTTTGTTGGACTAAGATTGAGATGGTGATTGTTTTGGTGCTTAAAGATGGAGATTGCTGCAGGGAGCTTAAGTTTGTCTGTGACATGTTATGGGACGGCCGAGGAAATTGGTCTCTGTGTGTGAATTCTAGGATGGGTAGCACCTGGTGGTAGTCTGATTGTGCTATGTAATCAACACAGTGATGGTGTTTCTTAAAGGAAGTGTTGTTGCTCAACAGGTGCTAAGAACTGGGATGTGTGAAATGGAGCAGGAACCTGCAGGTGAAGCATTGGCTGAGGAGATTGAAATGTGATATAGATGTATGCCTAGGATTCTGAGCGGAAGTTGAAACTGAGCTGCAGTTACAACTGGTGTTGTTGGTTGCACTGGTTTTGTGTGCTGCTGAGATATTGGCATTACAGGATCAGCTGGAAGATTGAATGAGTTGAATTGCAGTTTTAGAAGCTAAGAAGATTTGAGGTGTTACAGTCATGGCCTGATTTTGTGTGGGTTTGGACAGGAAGTCAAGTGATGGAGTGATGCTTAGATGAATGTTAGGTTTACTGAGGATGGTGACATTGATCTTTGAGCTCTGGAGCATTCAATTGTTTGTTGTTGGTATGGAAGATGGCATGGCCAAGGAAGTGATGCAGTTGCAGTTTGAAGTGGTTTGAGTAAGGCATGAGCTGAGTGAACAACTGGGTAGCTGAAATGATGTTGACAAACAGCTGTTGAAGCTACATAGTGAGCCGCGGATAAGGAGTTATTACAGGTGGTGGTTGTAATGGCGTACAGTGAGTGATGTTCTGGATGGAGGATTGAGAAGCATAGCTAGAGGTGCAGCTGAAAGCACTAGTGGTACTGGAATGGATTGAGTGTTGCTATGTATTGATGCAGTGACTGTGTGGTTGAGTTATAGGAGTTGGTGATGAATCTAAGCTCTAAGGAGGAACTAAAAATGTTGGTGGATGCAGCTGTTGCAGTCAAGGGTTAGTTGTGCCATGGAATTGTGGTGATTGAGTTAATGGGTACTGGTGGTGCTGATTGCAGTTATGGTGGTGCCTGAGATGGAGGTAGGCAGAGAAACACAGGGAGAAGAATGGTGGCCTGAGCAGACAGGATTGCAGTGGACTGGTGTTGGCTATAAATGAGTGATGCACCATCCTGGTGCAACACAAACTCTGCCCTTCGCAAAATGGTTTTGGCCTGGCAAACAGATCATGATCCACCTAACTCAGTTGATACACCCGACTCGATGACTTCGAGTTGACTCGGTGACTCGACCGAGCCGACTCGTTGACCGGTGACCGGGTGGACTTTTGCCGGTCGCTCAGAGCTCTTTCCGGTGCCATGTATTAGGCCAATTTAAACCATAATACCGGTTTTCCGACGGCAGTTTTTGGGGCATATTTTACATGGGTTTTTCTCACATATGGGCTTGGTGGACTTCTATCTTTTGGACCTTTGAGAGTAGACCTAATTTGGAAACAAGAGAGCTATTTAAAGGAAAGTTTTCTACAATTTGGGGCACGTATTATTCTTGGAACTTGGAGAGAGCCGCTTTTGTTTTACGCTTCTAGGTGTTGATGGTGGATTTTCGTTTAAGGTTAAATTTGTAAAAACCAGAAAAATCATGCGCTGACATCTTGTAAAGGATAAAGCCATTTATAAGTGTTGGATACTCCTCACTTAATTCACCAAGAATGGAGCATGTAGCAACAATCCCATTCGTGAATACATGAAATTCCTCCGAGGTTGGAGCATGTGGCAACAATCCCTTCATGTGAATTTCAAATCAGCCTTGTATTTCAAGTACTCATTATCGTGTGGCATGACGGGCGGTGTTATTCTTACGAGTAACACGAACCTCCAAGCACTATAATGAAACCATGTACGAAATACCCGTACTGGCTGACTCTCGGTGTGTTATACTAGCCCGATTGAGCCCCTCTCGGTGTGTTATACTAGCCGATTGAGCATCAGGACTGACCATATCAGTCGGATATGATCCGATCGCCATCATCCAACTCCACAAGCATGATTGGATGACCCCAGATCAATTCCATCACCCCCAAGCGGTATGGAATACCCACGGCCGACCCCGCATGGCCTCGGTCATTGGCCTAACTTGCCAAGAAACCGTTCATACCAAGCATTATGGACGGAAAACCCTAAATTAGGGTTTGCGGCATATTACATGTGTCGCGAGCAGTCTCAACCATCCATCTTCGCAGTATAGATGGAGGGTGTAGATGTAGACTCAAAGGGCCCGAGCATGTCAACACGATCACCGTGGGACCGCCTACACAATTGACCAATCGGCCAAGACCAACAATGTTTGGCCGTGACAAAATCGTCACCCAAACAAGAGAGTGACGCACGGCTTTGAAAGCCAAAATTAGGGTTTCAAGCCATCACGCGCGTCCATCTTCTCCGGCACAAATGGAGGGTCACAGTTAGATTAAGCAAGGGCCGGTCATACCAAAGCATGACCACCGTGGGCCCATCTACCTCCTCATGTGTTCGGCCAAGGCATATCATGCCCGGTCAATCCAAAGCGTGCGTCCAAACTAGCATGGCCACGCCTCCCAAACCACAACCGATCTCGACCGCTCAACTTCACCGGATGATTTGAAAGGCTTAGATCACGTTTTCATGGGATATTCGGTATAGGCATGATCACCCCTGCCATCTTCCCGATCAAACCCATCGACCAAGACCGACCAAATTAGGTCGTCTTGGAACGCGCGCCGGAAAAAGCATGATGCGCGGCCTTGCGACATCAATTTCCTATTGCAAAATCGATCTCAACCACTCCTCTTTGCTAGGTCAAATTGAGTGGCCTAGATCGCACCTTCATGGGACGTTGAGACATGTACATGTACACGCATGATGTCCCCATACACATGCCCGGTCTGGCCCTCTCCAAATCCCTTTCCATGCTTGGTTTCGACCAAGTCAAGAGTGATGCTTGCGCACCTCTTCAAAAACCCTAATATTCATTAACGGTCGCCAGATGAGTGTCTCAAAGATCATCTCATCCGATCCAACTTCACCGGCCTTTGGTTATACAACCCCGGTCGAGTTATTTGGTGGTGAGGCGTCATTACCCATCACTTTACCACACTATAATGCAAGCATTCGCATAAAATACACATGATACTTCACAAGTATCGACTTTCTCGAATAACACAGTTATTCAATTCAGCATTACATGCTATCTTTCGTGGATCCACGATCCACACATTCCAGACATCAATCATGTCACAAACTGGGGGGATACATACTGGGGTATTGGTCTGGCGGTTTACAGCGTGCAACGCGCCATCACAAGAACGTGTCAGGAAGTCATGGACGGTTAGAGATGAACAGGAGAAGTGGGCAAGACTGGTCGTGTGGCACCGACACACAACTCCACTACTCCATCACTCCACTTCCTCCACTTCCCACGAGAGACGTGAATAAGGCTCAATGACTTGTATAAATAGGTTCTCTCGCCCTATTTCAAACAACAACACAAGTTCGGACGAGACAAAAATCAAGTGTTAATACAAAAACGTATTCCAACACTAGAGCCTGCTTGCATCAATCACAAGCCTGCTCACCTTTCTGTTACAAGTCATAAGCAAGCCAACACCTTCACAATCTCAACACCTTCTTCGCTTCCCTCCCTAAGATCAACCCCATCTCCTTCACTTTGTGACCGAAACAAGTCTGGAATGGCCATTTCTTGGTTTAGGTAGGACTTGCAGATTGATCTCTCGAATCTACAAGCACTCACCCGCTGTGCATTTGTTTAAGGTTTAAATTCATTCCTCATCCACACCCCAAATTACCAAGTGCTAGAGGTAGTTTTCACCCATAAACATTAGGGTTTGCTTTTGTTCATCTTCTTCTATTCAATTAATATTTTTATGATGAACTCCATAGCTATGAGTAGCTAAACACTTATTATTGGTTATGGGATAAAGTTGATTTCTCAACATGTTATTTAAATCTATGAGTTAGTTTTGTCTCAATACTTTATTGTTTATGATTCATTATTAATATTTTCATATGATTTGATTGTTTGTTTGGTTGAGCCGGAATCAATCCGATTTACATTCATCTCTATTGCTAGATTAGGGTTTTCAATACGAAATAATTGTTTATCCCCTCGATTCTAAGTAGCATAGTGTGGTTATTACTTGTAGTGATACATCTTTATAATTGCATATGAATCATAACCTTGGTTAAATTGAATTAGTGCTTTTACACGTTTGATTGCCTTGATTAGTCTTATTCCATAGAACTTAGTGCTTTGAGGGGAGTTAAACTTAATTGTGCCTTTAAACTTTAGGTTGCTTTCAGGAAGAATTCACATATGCATCTTTTAATGTGGTTGTGATGAAATCAGGGAATTAGCGGGATATACTTGCGGTCAAGGTATCCTAGGACTTTTAGTTCATCTTCTTCTATTCAATTAATAATTTTATGATGAACTCCATAGCTATGAGTAGCTAAACACTTATTATTGGTTATGGGATAAAGTTGATTTCTCAACATGTTATTTAAATCTATGAGTTAGTTTTGTCTCAATACTTTATTGTTTATGATTCATTATTAATATTGTCATATGATTTGATTGTTTGTTTGGTTGAGTCCGGAATCAATCCGATTTACATTCATCTTTATTGCTAGATTAGGATTTTCAATACGAAATAGTTGTTTATCCACGATTCTAAGTAGCATAGTATGGTTATTACTCGTAGTGATACATCTTTATAATTGCATATGAATCATAACCTTGGTTAAATTGAATTAGTGCTTTTACACGTTTGATTGCCTTGATTAGTCTTATTCCATAGAACTTAGTGCTTTGAGGGAGTTAAACTTAATTGTGCTTTTACACTTTAGGTTACTTTCTAGGAAGAATTCACATATGCATCTTTTAATGTGGTTGTGATGAAATCAGGGAATTAGCGGGATATACTTGCGATCAAGGTATCCTAGGACTTTTAGTAAATGAGAGATTAAATTATCAATTCTAATCATTGATGAAAATACATGTTTGTGAATGATACTATCCGGTGACCAATATCTTCTCCTTATTGATTATTCAAATTATTTTATTGCTTTCAATTATTTTTATTGCTTAGATAAAACAAAAAAATCCCCCGGGTTACTTTAGAAACCGAAATTCTATAACAACAATTGCCCTCTCGTGGATACGAACTCTTTCTTACCACGTACTTCATTTATATTAGTAGAGTGAGAAAGTGAAATTATTTTTGCTCGGTGACAACCGGTCAAATTTTGGCCGTTCTTAGGAGGCATCTGACTTGTTATTAAGTTTTTAGTTTCTTTTTATAATTTCTTTTTATCTTTGTCTTTTGTTTTCTTGTCTTGTTTCTCACTTGTTTTACGAGAATTGTTTTCTCGGTACCTAATCCTTGGCTTCTAAAGATTGGAGCTATCCAAGGTGCGGGATAGCTACTCGAAGAGGCACGATACTCCAACCAAGTCAAGACACAACAGAAAATCAAGAGTTAGAAGTGGGAGAAGAGTTACAACTAGAAGGAGAACAAGAGGTTCCATTCGTAGACGAACCACAAGTTGAAGAAGAAGAAGAAGAAGAAGAAGAAGAAGCAATGGGTGATGCAAATCGTTCACTCAAGGAGTTAGCTTCTCATAGGCTTGATACACAACATGGGTGTATTCAAACAAACTCTACTTTTGAGATCAAGCCGTGGTTGCTTAGAGAATTACCAAAGTTCCATGGCATGGTGAATGAAGACCCAAACAAGCATCTTATGGACTTCCACACCATTGGCATGGCCATGCTTCCAGCGGATGTTGAGGCGGATGGTGCAATGTTGAAAGTTTTTCGTTTCTCTATGATGGATAGTGCTAAGGATTGGTTGTACTATTTGCCTCCCGGAAGTGTCACGACATGGAATGGGTTGAAGAAACTCTTTTTAGAGAGATATTTTCCTGCATCAAAGGCTACTCAAATTCGCAAGGAGATTTGTGGGATGAAGCAAAATGTGGGAGAATCCTTATATGAATGTTGGGAACGATACAAGAGATTGGTGGCAAGCTGCCCTCGCCACCAATTCAGTGACGCTATGATCATCCAATACTTCATGAAGGACTCCAATCAAGTGATATGAATCTTCTCGACGCTTGCGGGTGGTGGTGCACTAGTGAGCAAGACGGTGGCACAAGCTAGAGAGTTGATTGAAAACATGGCAGCAAACTCCCAACAGTTTTTGAGTCATGGTTCGGATGTGCTTCTTAGGAAAGTAAATGAAGTGAGCGAGGTTGAGGAACTCCGTCAGCAAATGGGTAACATGACAACAATGATGTAACAAGTTGCAGCCGCGGTGATACCAAGTTCCTCTCAAGCGTATGAAGATGAGCAAGCTAATGCGGTCTTTCCAAATCAACAAAGACGGTATGATCCCTACTCTAACACTTACAATCGGGGATGGAGAGATCACCCCAATTTTAGCTATGCCAACAAGCAAGGTGCAATCCAACAACCTACTTTCAACCGTCCGAGTGGATTTCAACCACAACAACAACAATTTCAGCAACCACAAGCACAATAATCAATGCAAAATCAAGGTTCCAATATCGATTCGAAGCTTCAAACTTTTATGCAAGGCATTTCTACCATGTTTAAAGAAAGTCAGCAGGAAACTAAGAGTGCTATCAAGGAGTTGCAGACAAAAATGGGCTCCATGGCTATTGAGTTGAACCGATTGAGGGCACAAAATAGTGGGAAACTCCCTTCTCAACCTATTAACCCAAAAGAGGGTGTCAATGCTATTACATTGAGAAGTGGTACACCACTTGTGCAACCCGAAGTTATTGATTCGAGAAAGGTGGAAACACCAAAGGAACCTGTTTTGGAGGAGAAGAATGAGGATTCTCCCCAAACTTCTGAGGTACCTATTCCTAACTCTAAAACTCCGGTTTCTACTTATGTTCCTCCTTTACCTTTTCCTCATGCAGATTTGCAAGTTCTAAGAAGGCGGAATTAGAAAAGGAGATTTTAGACGTTCTAAAGAAGATCCATGTGAACATACCACTCATTGATGCTATTAAGCAAGTTCCAAAGTATGCAAAGGTGTTGAAGGACTTGTGTACCAATAAGCAAAGGCTCAAAGGTAATGAAGTGCTTAGTGTGGGGGAGAATGCTTGGCAATCTTACAACACAAACTCCCACTTAAGTGCAAGGATCCCGTAGTTTTGACATTCCGTCACAAGTGCAGGTTAATCAACTTGTATTTCCAGCTGACTTTTGTGTGTTAGAGATGAATGAAGGTTCACCGGACTCGTCTCTTCCATTGCTACTTGGGCGTCCCTTCATGAAAACGGCGAAAACCATAATTGATGTGGACAAGGGAACGTTGACCATGGAGTTTGATGGAGAAACAATACGTTTCAACATTTTCGAGACGATGAGATATCCTAGTGATGTCCACTCTTGTTTCTCCATTGATGTAATGGATACATTGGCACAACCAAATGTTTGAATTAAATGGTGATGATGCTTTGGAAACCGTGTTAACTATATCCATGGATAATGGTGTAGAGTGTGGTAATGAAGTCAAGGAAGCCCTTGGTGATCTTAATTCACTACAAGGATGCCCGGAAACTCATAATATCTGTTTTATTTCTTTACCATGCAGTGATGAAAAGCTTGTACCTTCAATTGTTAAATCTCCAATTTTAGAATTGAAACCTCTTCCTGATCACCTAAAGTACTTGTACTTGGGTGATAATGAAGAGTTACCTGTGATTGTTTCTAACAAGCTTAGTGAATTACAGGAGCAAAAACTTCTAAGGGTGCTAAGGAAGTACAAGACGGCCATAGGATGGACAATTGCCGATATCAAGGGTATAAGCCCTGCCGTTTGTATGCACAAGAAGTGCCGTTTGGAGGACAATGCAAAGCCTACAAGGGAAGCGCAACGTCGTTTGAACCCTCCCATGATGGAAGTTGTGAAAAGGGAGATACTCAAGCTTTTGGAAGTGGGTGTTATCTACCCCATATCCGATAGCAAGTGGGTGAGCCCGGTACAAGTAGTACCAAAGAAATCAGGTGTGACAGTGGTGGAGAATGATAAGAACGAACTTGTCCCAACTCGTGTGCAAACCGGTTGGAGGGTTTGTATTGATTATAGAAAATTGAATGCCACCACTAGGAAAGATCATTTTGCATTGCCTTTTATTGATCAAATTCTTGAACGTTTAGCTGGACACTCTTATTATTGCTTCCTTGATGGCTATTCAGGTTATAATCAGATTGTGATAGCGCCGGAGGATCAAGAGAAAACCACTTTCACTTGCCCTTTCGGTACTTTTGCTTATAGAAGGATGCCTTTTGGCTTGTGCAATACTCCGGCTACCTTTCAAAGGTGTATGGTAAGTATCTTTTCAGAATATGTTGAAAACATAATCGAAGTGTTTATGGATGACTTTAGTGTCTTTGGTGATTCATTTGACCTTTGCTTGAACAATTTGTCTCTAATCCTTGAACGATGTGTTGAAACAAACCTTGTGCTGAATTGTGTTGAAACTACAGAGTGAGCCGCGGATAAGGAGTTATTGTTAGTGTCTAGGGAATAAAGTCTTTTTTTTTAACAGAGTGTACATGGTAGTAATAATTAGATTATACATCTTATCCATAAAAACACTCTTTTGAGCAAAACCCATATTTATAGAATTAGGCGAGAAGTTTAGCCACCTAAGGAGAAGATTAACAAGCCTATATGCTAATTAAATAACTATATTTTATATTTACAAAATGATGATAAGAACAACTAGCAAAAACACGACAGAGTTCTTGTAATGTCGGCAAAAGTTACTACATCTTTAATCAAGAACAAAGGTGTCGTTTATCATAGCTTGGACAACTTTCTTTTTGTCGTTGAAAATGGCTACTCGACGTGGTGCAAATCTCTGATTTACTTCTTGAGATTGATAGAGCGGTTATCGAATACATGTTAGTCCTTTACTATCTTAGAAGACAATCCAAATGAGTTGAAAGCAAGAAATCTTCACAACATGTGAAGCGACTTAATATAGTGGACTATATCGTAGGATTCACGTGTGTTGGTCAGATTGTTATAGGCGCAGAATATCAAGAAACTGTAACTTGGAGTTAGTTTACTTGGTCTCAACTATACGAAGTTGGTAATAATCTTTCTATAACGGCTTAATTTCGAGAGTATTCAAGATTGGAGTAGGTCCGGGTTTTTCGTTTTGCGGTTTCCTCATTAACAAAATCTTGTGTCGTGTTATTTACTTTTACTTTTTGTAATTATTATTATTATTATTTTAGTTATAATTAAAAGTAAATACACTTGTATGTTAATCAAAACACTAAGATTTGATCCTATAGTTAGGTTCAGTTTTCGATATCTATTTTATCAACTGATAGGTGTAGAATACACCGTATTTACTATCTAGTAGTTACGCTTTCTTTGCTATTTTTCTTGTGAATTATGCACTTTACGTGTGTTTTTGAGTTATTAGGTACTCTGGAGTCGCACGGAGGAAACGAGGAAGAAATTACCCAAATTGAGTCAAAGGGCGAAATTGTCATCTCACGGCAAGTGATATACGGAGTGACCGAGGTTAAGGGACAACTTTCTTTTGGAGAGGTATTAAATGATAGCCACCACATGTTATGGGGCATCCATTGGGGTACCCCTTATCCGATGCGGATGGGTGGCGTTATCCAACCTCGTCATTACAACCCTAGACCGATTCTTTTCTTCTCATTTTTCATTTCATTCAATGTGTTTCACTGAAACTAAGAAAATGGTCTTTTGCTCTGTCTGGTTCGAGAATTCGAGATGTTGATATCGATCTCAGATCGATCGAAAGAGGTAAGGGTTTGATGGACGGATTAGAGTTTGATACTCAACCGAGATGGGGATTGAGTAGGGTTTACCGAGATTGAAAGTCGAGATATGTCTTTGGAGGATTCGACATCGTGGTCTTTGTTGGTTGAAGAAGAGAAATCGAGGATTATGAAGAATGGATGTTGATTGAAGAAAAGGAATCGAGAAGAAATTTAGATAAGAGGCTTAGGGTTTTGCTGTATTTTTCAAGCTCACATCTCAGAAGTTGATAGAAGGGACGAGCAAGGATTAAATGGTGTGGTCGAATCACAAATTGAAGAAGGATGAGCTGCTAAACAAAGAATCAGAGGCTCTTTGTGATGGCTAGTTTGGTTTGTTGTTTGATTGATTCAAGCCAGGAATGAATTGGAGCGGTGTTGTTGCGGGTGGAGGAACTAGTATGGTCTTGAAATCACAGAAAGAAATTATTGATACTCGTGTGGAGATGGCGGTGGTTGTTGCTTGAATGGGGGTTCAATTGGTGCTGGCTTATGAGCATGCCATGGACATGGTGATCGAGGTGGAGGCAATGAACTACGAGAGAAGGTGGTTTACCCAGGTGGAGGCAAAGTGGTTCTGGGCAATGGAATGGTGAAGTGATTGTGTCTTGGGTTTGTGAGCACAAAGGGTGTGCTAGTGGTGCTGGTTGGACTTGATGTTGCAATGGAAAAGCTGGAATTGCAGGTGCAAGCTGGTGAAGATGGCTGCAATGCAATAGCTGGTGAAGTTAGGGAATGATGGCTTGAAGTTATATTGTGTCAGAGTATGATATCGGGTGGTATGAAGTCTTGAGTCTGTTGGAGCTAGTAGCATTGCCAACTCAGGCAGAGTGGTCTTCTTTGGGATTGAATTTGGATAGGCAAGGCATGAAACGAGGAGGCTGCAGGGCAAGTAGTAGGAATTGAGCCAAGTTCAGGCATGAAGTACAACTGGTGAGAGAGGTTTGTACATTGGAATTGTGTTGCTGCCGTGGACTGATACTGGGAATATGAGTTTGGTGGTGAAAGAAAGCTGCTGTTGGAACTGATAGGTTAGTGAGGAGCAGGTGGAGTTTGCTGTTGTGGCTTAATGGATGAATGTGTGTGAAAATGCAGGTGCTATTGCCATTTTGAATTGCAAGTGTGAGCATTGAGCTAAGGGTGATGGCAGTGGTCTTGTTTGGTAACGGAGTAGAGTAAATGATAGAGTTGGTGGATTGAATTGAAATGGAATTAGGTGGTGCATCTACAATCGAAGATGGTTGTGGTGACTGAGTTGGACTCCATGGGCTTATAGAATTGCAAGGGTCGCAATTTGTGGTGGTCAGTAGCTAGTGAGTGGAGCTGTTTCAAAAAGTGCAGTCTTTGATGAAATGCAATCGATGTAGCAGTGCAACCTAGTGGTGTTTGTGGCTACAGGTGATGGAAATGGCCGAGGCACGGTCTTTGGTTTGTAATGGTGGAGGTTGGCTTTGCGGTGGTGTTTTTCTGCTGCACTCGGGAAGCACTGGTTCATGGTGTTAGTGATAACAAGAGGATTTGCGAGGTGGAGTTATGGCAGGTTGGTGATGGCGGCACGGGAAGTGAGGTTGTTTGATTGAAGTAGATGGTGATCTTCGGAGTGGAGATGGAGCTATAGAGGGGAGCTGGTGGCATTGTTGTGAAGTAACGGGGAAGGTGGTGTGTTATGTGAGTGAGCAAGGAGAATGATGGAATTGCCGGGGTCATGATGGCTGGCTAAGGCCTTTGGAGATGCACAAGGATTGTGCAACACAATGACAAGCTTTGTGCAATGGCTGGCAAGATGGCAAAGACCCCGACCTGGTCGACTCTCCCCGACCGTCTAACTCTCCCCGACTGGTCTCGACCGAGTTGAATCGTTCGACCATTGACCCGGCCGTTCGACTCGTTGACCGGTGACCAAGGGGCGGACTTTGCCGGTCACCGGGAGCCGTTTCAGGCACTTCTCCAGGCCGATTTCCGCCACAATACCACTTTCCTAGCGACAACTTTTTGACGTATTTTCTACACGGGTCTCTCTCTCTTATGGGCTTGGTGGATTTTTATCTATTGGACTTTGAAGGCTTGCCCTAATTTTGGAAGGAAGGAAAGGCTATAAAAAGAGGAATTCTACAACTTTTGGAAATTATCTTATCTCATATCTTATTCTTGGAACTTTGGAGAGCCGTTTTTGGTTGCACAACTAGGGTTTGCTTTTGTTCATCTTCTTCTTTATTCCATTGATATTTTGTGATGAACTCCATAGCTATGAGTAGCTAAATTCTCTATTATTGGTTAAGGATGTAGTCCGATTTCTAAAACTTGTGTTTGCGTTATGTATTAGTTTTCTCTCTTGTTTATCGTTCAATTCTCTGCGGTTTCTATGATCACATGATTGAAGTATTGTGATAGGATTATGGTGTTTGATTAGTTAAGTGGCCAATTAATTGAACTTGCATCTTAGTCCATAGCTATTTTAGGGTTTTTCATCAAGCGATAACCTTGAATACAAGTAGCATGATATGTTTACGGTTTGTAGTGATACACTCTCGTAATCATATGTAGAGTTTGACCATTGTCCGAATTGTTTTGCGCAACGCATGACAATTGCATTGATTAGCCTATTTACAAAACTTAATGCTCCTAGGAATTGAACTTGATTAGCGCAAGGCGTTAGGTTATTCTTTAGGTAGAATTCACATACGCAGCCCTAATGTGTGTGTTGATGAACTTGGGAAAATTAATAGATTATCTTGCTTTCTTGATTCTCTAGGCTTTTGATAACACAAGAGATTAAATCGTAATTCTATTCATATATGCAAGCACATGTCTAAGATTGAAGATGAATTCCTTGACCAATATCTCTCTCCATTGATTATTTTCTACAATTTGCTTTATTTTGAATTTACTTTTATTGTTTCATAGAAATAAGAAATTCCCCCCAATCGGTTACTTTAAGAAATTGATTACGAAATAACTACAATTGCCTCTCTGTGGATACGAACTCTTTCTTATCATATACTTCATTCATATATTATAGAGTAGGAAAGTGAATTATTTTTGTGCTTAGGTGACAACCGATCAAATTTTGGCGGAATTCTTGGGAGGCACACGACTAGTTATTAAATTTTCAGTTTCTATTTACAATTTCTGCTTTCATCTTTGATTTTTGTTTCTTGTCTTGTTTCTCACTTGGTTGCGAGAATTGTTTGCGGTACCTAATCTCGGCTTCTAAGGATTGGAATTATCAAGGTGCGGGATAGCTACTCGACGCGCGCACAATACTCCAACCAAGTCAAGAGACAACGGACGAGCACGAGGAGGAAGTAGGAGAAGAGATTTTCCAACAACAAGAAGAAGGAAAAGAGGTTCCAATCGTAGAGGAAACACACGTGGAAGAACAAGGAGCAATGGGTGATGCAAATCGTTCACTCAAGGACTTAGCTTCTCATAGGCTTGATATACAACAGGGGTGTATTCAAACGGACTCTACTTTTGAAATTAAACCGGGGTTGCTTAGAGAATTACCAAAGTTCCATGGCATGGTGAATGAAGATCCAAACAAACATCTTATGGACTTCCACACCATTGTCACGGCATGCTTCCAGCGGATGTTGCAGCGGATGGTGCAATGTTGAAAGTTTTCCGTTTCTCTTTAATGGATAGTGCTAATGATTGGTTGTTCTATTTACCTCCCGGTAGTGTCACAACATGGAATGGGTTGAAGAAACTCTTTTTAGAGAGATATTTTCCTGCATCAAAGGCTACTCAAATTCGCAAGGAGATTTGTGGGATGAAGCAAAATGTGGGAGAATCTCTATATGAATGTTGGGAACGATATAAGAGATTGGTGGCAAGCTGCCCTCACCACCAATTTAGTGATGCTATGATCATTCAATATTTCTATGAAGGACTCCAATCAAGTGATAGGAATCTCCTCGACGCCGCGGGTGGTGGTGCACTAGTTAACAAGACGGTGGCACAAGCTAGAGAGTTGATTGAAAACATGGCAGCGAACTCACAACAATTCTTGAGTCGTGGTTCGGATGTGATTCTAAGAAGGGTGAGTGAGGTGAGCGAGGTTGAAGAGCTTCGTCAACAAATGGGTAACATGAACGCAATGCTTCAACAAGTTGCAGCCGCGGTGATACCAAGTTCCTCTCAATCTTATGAAGACGAGCAAGCTAATGCGATCTTTCCAAATCAACAAAGACGGTATGATCCCTACTCCAACACTTACAATCCGGGATGGAGAGATCACCCCAACTTTAGCTATGCCAATAAACAAGGAGCGGTTCAACAATCTAGTTTCAACAACCCAAGTGGATTTCAACCTCAACAACAACAATTCCAACCTAGGCAACAATTTCAACAACAACAACAACCTCAAATGGGGTCCAATATGGAGGAGTTGCTGAAATCTTTTATGCAAAGAACGGAGAGTTCGGTTAAGGAGTTGCAAACTCAAGTTGGTTCTATGGCTATGGAGTTGAATCAATTGAAGGCACAAAATGGTGGGAAACTCCCTTCTCAACCGATCAAACCAAAAGAGGGTGTTAATGCAATTACATTGAGAAGTGGTACACAACTTGTGCAACCCGAAGTTCCGATTGGGCGTGGTGGAAACACCAAAGGAACCTGTTTTGGAGGAGAAAACCGAGGATTCTCCCCAAACTTCTGAGGTACCTATTCCTAACTCTAAAACTCCGGTTTCTACTTATGTTCCTCCTCTACCTTTCCCTCGCAGATTTGCAAGTTCTAAGAAGGCGGAACTAGAAAAGGAGATTTTAGACGTTCTAAAGAAGATCCATGTGAACATACCACTCATAGATGCAATCAAGCAAGTTCCAAAGTATGCAAATGTGTTGAAGGACTTGTGTACTAATAAGCAAAGGCTCAAAGGTAATGAAGTGCTTAGTGTGGGGGAGAATGCTTCGGCAATCTTACAACATAAACTCCCACTTAAGTGCAAGGACCCGGGTAGCTTTGACATTCCGTCACAATTGGTAACACCACATTTAATAAAGCTATGTTGGACTTAGGTGCTTCCGTTAATGTCATGCCCTGCGTCTATGTACAATTCACTTGATCTTGGTCCTCTTAAAAAGGCTGGAATTGTGTTGCAATTAGCCGATCGTTCTAATGTCTACCCAATGGGTATTGTTGAGGATGTTCTTGTGCAGGTTAATCAACTTGTATTTCCAGCGGACTTTTGCGTGTTAGAGATGGATGAAGGTGCACCGGACTCGTCTCTTCCATTGCTACTTGGGCGTCCCTTCATGAAAACGGCGAAAACTATTATTGATGTTGACAAGGGAACGCTAACCATGGAGTTCGATGGAGAAATAATACGTTTCAACATTTTCGAGACGATGAGATATCCTAGCGATGTCCACTCTTGTTTCTCCATTGATATGGTGGACACATTGGCGCAACAAATGTTTGAGTTAAATGGTGTTGATACTTTGGAAACCGTGCTCACTACACCTATTGACAACGGTTATGCGTATAGTGATGAGATGAAAGAAACCATTGGTTCTCTTAACTCATTACCGGAGGAAAAATCAGCAACTAAGAATATTTCATATGCTTCTTTACCTTGCAATAATGAGAAACTTGTGCCATCTATTGTTAAACCTCCATGTTTAGAATTGAAACCTCTTCCAAGTCACTTAAAGTACTTGTACTTGGGTGACAATGAAGATTTACCCGTGATTGTTTCTAACGAGCTTAATGAATTACAGAGCAAAAACTTCTAAGGGTGCTAAGGAAGTACAAGACGGCCATAGGATGGACAATCGCCGATATCAAGGGTATTAGCCCCGCCGTTTGTATGCATAAGATCCGTGTGGAGGATGATTCAAAGCCTACAAGGGAAGCGCAATGTCGTTTGAATCCTCCCATGATGGAAGTGGTGAAAAGGAGATACTCAAGCTTTTGGACGTGGGTGTTATCTACCCCATCTCCGATAGCAAGTGGGTAAGCCCGGTACAAGTGGTACCAAAGAAATCGGGAGTAACGGTGGTGGAGAATGATAAGAATGAACTTGTCCCAACTCGTGTGCAAACCGGTTGGAGGGTTTGTATTGATTATAGAAAATTGAATGCCACCACTAGAAAAGATCACTTTCCTTTACCTTTTATTGATCAAATGCTTGAACGTTTAGCTGGACATTCTTACTATTGCTTTCTTGATGGCTATTCGGGTTATAATCGATTGTGATAGCAGGAGGACCAAGAGAAAACTACTTTCACTTGTCCTTTCGGTACTTTTGCTTATAGGAGGATGCCTTTTGGCTTATGCAATGCTCCGGCTACTTTTCAAAGGTGTATGGTAAGTATCTTTTCGGAATATGTTGAAAACATAATCGAAGTGTTCATGGATGACTTTAGTGTCTTTGGTGATTCATTTGACCTTTGCTTGAACAATTTGTCTCTAATCCTTGAACGATGTGTTGAAACAAATCTTGTGCTAAATTGGGAGAAGTGCCATTTCATGGTAACTCATGGCATAGTTTTAGGCCATATAATATCTTCTAAAGGCTTGGAAGTCGATAAATCTAAGATAGACCTTATTCGTGCTCTAACCCCTCACACTACGGTGAGGGAGATACGCTCTTTTCTTGGTCATGCGAGGTTTTTATCGTAGGTTCATCAAGGACTTTTCCAAGATAGCATCACCCTTTGTACCCTATTGCAAAAAGATGTGGTTTTTAACTTTGATGAGAAGTGTGTGGCGGCATTCAATCGTTTGAAAGAACTTTTGATTTCAGCCCCTATCATTAAACCACCGGATTGGAGTAAGCCGTTTGAACTCATGTGTGATGCAAGTGACTATGCGGTTGGTGCGGTGCTTGGGCAGCGTGTGGGGAAGCTTCCTCATGCTATTTATTATGCTTCTAGAACGTTAAATGAGGCTCAACAAAACTACACAACCACTGAAAAGGAGTTATTAGCCATTGTTTTTGCTTTAGAAAAGTTTCGCTCTTATCTAATTGGTACAAAAGTTGTTGTCTTTTCTGATCATGCAGCACTTAGATACTTGCTTACAAAGAAAGAGGCGAAGCCGAGGCTCATACGATGGATATTACTCTTGCAAGAGTTTGATATTGAAATCAAAGACAAGAAAGGAATTGAGAACACCGTTGCGGATCATTTGAGCCGACTTGCTGTGGACAAGGAGACTATCCCGTTGCGTGAAAGTTTCCCGGATGAACAACTTTTCTCAATTGCCTTTGGAGAACCATGGTACGCTGATATTGTTAATTACTTAGTGTCTAAACAAATCCCAAAGAACTTGTCTCGTGCTGAGAGGGACAAACTTAAGAAGTTAGGTAACCAATACATATGGGATGATCCATACTTATGGAAGCATTGTAGTGACCAAGTAATACGTAGGTGTGTTCCCGAAATTGAATTTAACTCTATCTTGTATTTTTGCCACTCATATGCTTGTGGAGGACATTTTGGGAGTAAGAGAACTGCTCTCAAGGTATTAGAATGTGGTTTCTTTTGGCCAACTTTGTTTAAGGATGCACATGCATTTTGTATCACATGTGATAGGTGTCAAAGAACCGGCAATCTAGGTGCTCGAAATCAAATGCCGCAAACTATTATACAATTTGTGGAAGTCTTTGATGTTTGGGGAATTGATTTTATGGGCCCTTTTGTCAATTCTAATGGGAATTATTATATTTTGCTTGCTGTGGATTATGTCTCGAAATGAGTGGAAGCTAAGGCCACCCCAACTAATGATTCTAAAGTTGTTTCAGATTTCGTGCAAGCTAATATTTTTGCAAGGTTTGGAATTCCAAGGGCTATAATTAGCGATGGAGGTTCACACTTCAAAAACAGGTTCTTGCAAAGCTTGTTAAGGAAGTACAATGTGTCGCATAGGATTGCAACACCCTACCATCCGCAAACAAATGGACAAGCCGAGGTGTCTAACCGGGAGGTGAAATCCATTCTAGAAAAGACGGTGAATCCAACGAGGAAGGATTGGAGCATGCGACTTAATGATGCTTTGTGGGCGTATAGAACCGCATATAAAACACCTATTGGGATGTCTCCTTTTAGGCTTGTTTATGGTAAACCTTGTCACTTACCCGTGGAAATTGAGCATAAGGCGTTTTGGGCTATTAAGCAATGCAACATGGAGTTGGATGGTCTTTGGAAAGCAAAGGAAGTTACAACTTCAAGAGTTAGAGGAGATTCGCAATGATGCATTTGAAAGCTCACGGATTTACAAGGAAAAGACGAAAGCTTTTCATGATAATATGATTTCTAATAAACAATTTTGCATTGGGCAGAAAGTGCTTTTGTTTAATTCTCGTTTGCAATTATTTCCGGGTAAATTAAGGTCACGTTGAATTGGACCTTTTATTGTGACTAATGTGTTTTCTCATGGTGCAGTTGAAATTCGTAGTTTAGCTACAGGTAATGAACTTAAAGTGAATGGGCACCGGTTGAAACCATATTATGAGAACTTCTCTTCGGATGTCGTGGAAGGAGTTAATCTTGTGGAAGTGCTCCCTCTGGAGGAGTCATAGAAAGCAAGGAGATAGTCGGGCTGACGACTTTAAACCAAGCGGTAATTGGGAGGCAACCCAAAGGATGAGTATTTCTTGTCTTGTATTTATTTCTTTTCTTGTTTTTAGTTTTTTTTTCTTGTTTTTTTTTTCTTTGTTTTTGCTGATTTCTTATTAGGATTTTCCACCTTGACTTACTTTGGACGATTCAATTTACATTGAGGACAATGTAAAGTTTAAGTGTGGGGGAGTGGTTTATGTTGTACATTTTTGCAATTTTTCAACTTTTTTGTGAACTAGTGAATAAGAAAACTCCAACTTGTAGTTATTTAGAGTCACATAGTATACATGTCGCTAAGATTACATCGAAATTCTCATAATAGTGACTGAACTTAGAGATGACAGAGAACATGATCGGGTTTCTTAATTGTATGAGAGTTAAAGTTGGATTTAACCATGCCAGTGGCAAATAAGGTGCAGGCTGAATTCGGTATTAGAACAGTGATCCCCTATAGTGGAGACTACCCATGTTACATAATGTGAGGCACCAACCTTCAATTCTTTGTACCTGTCTAAATTTGTGCTTTTAGAGTGTGTGTCACCGTACGTAAATTCCGAGCAGAATGGTGAGCTGTCCAATTTCCCACCATAGAAGCACTATTTTGATCTCTTGAGTGCTATTTTTATCAACCATGTTGGTGACATCGAATTGCTAACTTACATACCACTTGTGATCTTGTTCGCAGTTAGCACCATCCACCTTATCTCTCTCTACACCAACAGGTCCATAGAAACACCATCATCATCAACAAGAGGAGCATCACAAATTTGAAGGAAAGTTGAAAACGTTTGAGGTTTACAAGCAATGGTATAAAATGGGCAGATTTCAGATTTGAGTAAAGCAACAAAAACAGGGGCAGAATTTTTATAAGTTGAAGACTATAGTACAAGAGCGGAAATTATTAAGGATGAGAATTCGAGAAATTTATGATATCAAGACATATAAGTTGTGAAGATTCAAGCGGTAATGTACTTACACCATGGCATTGTACTTACATTTTTATTTTAATTTATTTGTATTTTTACTTTTTCTTGTCTCAATAAAAAAAAAAAAAAAAAAAAAAAAAAAAAAAAAAACGAAAAAAAAAAAAAAAAGAGAGACAAGAGAAAAATGTTTTTATTTTGTTTTATTTGTTATTCAAAAAAAAAAAAAAAAAAAAAAAAAAAAAAAACGAAAATTAAAAAAAAAAAAAAAAAAAAAAAAAAAAGAAAAAAAAAAAATTGGGTTGTATAGTTTGTTTTTATTTTTGTATTCTTTCAATAAAGCATATGGAAAGAAGGAATATCTATAATGAAGTTTCAAGCGACAAGGAATTTGAGGAAAGAATCATATTATCAAGATTCTACGAAGTTCGAGAGTTATCATCAAGAGTTGAAGACCGAAGACGAAGATGAAGACACCGATAGAAGACCGAAGACGTTTCTATGGATCTTTGTGAGAGTGGTGCTAGCTGCACGCTGAACGGATTCACTGTAAGTAAGCATATTCCCACCTTCGTTAAATGGTTTGATTTCCTTTCGAAGAGATCGTCAGAAAAATGGGTTTTCAAAAATATATAAAAGATGTGGGTTTTCAAAACATTCGGAGGGTTTTACCTTCCCACCATTCAACGTGTCTCAGGATTCTCTCTTCATTCCAACCTGGACACATGTGTGACCCATAATGAGCATTTATTATTGAGAGCAATATCATAAAACCCTTTCTTGTGAGGCAGAGTCGAGACTTTTGATCACTCCGAACCCGAATTTTGGTCGAGAAGGGATGGTTACTTCTCTCTCAACTTTTAAGAATGAGATTGTGTTCATTTATGTGTCTAACTTCTTATGACTAGTGTGCAGAATCTCTATGTCTTCTTAGCGCGTTGGATACTATCATTACGGAGAACTAGTAAGTTGGTAAAATAGGTTTTGTGGGTATATCTCTAGTAAACCCTCACGAGACTATAACTCGTCCACTAGGGACACCTAGGGGTTTAAAGGCTTGTTATTTATGCTAAAAGTGACCGTAGCCTCGACGACACGGAGTTGTTGTATTTTGATTGTTTTGTTTAATTTGCTCGAGGACTAGCAAAGTCTAAGTGTGGGGGAATCTGATAGGTGTAGAATACACCGTATTTACTATCTAGTAGTTACGCTTTCTTTGCTATTTTTCTTGTGAATTATGCACTTTACGTGTGTTTTTGAGTTATTAGGTACTCTGGAGTCGCACGGAGGAAACGAGGAAGAAATTACCCAAATTGAGTCAAAGGGCGAAATTGTCATCTCACAGGCAAGTGATATACGGAGCTGACCCGAGGTTAAGGGACAACTTTCTTTTGGAGAGGTATTAAATGATAGCCACCACATGTTATGGGGCATCCATTGGGGTACCCCTTATCTGATGCAGATGGGTGGCGTTATCCAACCCTGTCATTACAACCCTAGACCGATTCTTTTCTTCTCATTTTTCATTTCATTCAATGTGTTTCACCTGAAACTAAGAAAATGGCTGCTGCTCTGTCCGGTTCGAGAATTCGAGATGTTGATATCGATCTCAGTAGATCGATCGAAAGAGGTAAGGGTTTGATGGACGGATTAGAGTTTGATACTCAACTGAGATGGGGATTGAGTAGGGTTTACTGAGATTGAAAGTCGAGATATGTCTTTGGAGGATTCGACATCGGGCCGATGTTGGTTGAAGAAGAGAAATCGAGGATTATGAAGAATGGATGTTGATTGAAGAAAAGGAATCGAGAAGAAATTTAGATAAGAGGCTTAGGGTTTCTTTGTATTTTTCAAGCTCGGATCTCGAAGTTGATAGAAGGGACGAGCAAGGATTAAATGGTGTGGTCGAATCACAAATTGAAGAAGGATGAGCTGCTAAACAAAGAATCGAGGTCTTTGTGATGGCTAGTTTGGTTTGTTGTTTGATTGAGCTGAAGCCAGGAATGAATTGGAGCGGTGTTGTTGCGGGTGGAGTAACTAGTATGGTCTTGAAATCACAGGAAAGAAATTATTGATACTCAGGTGGAGATGGCGGTGGTTGTTGCTTGAATGGGGGTTCAATTGGTGTTTGGCTTATGAGCATGCCATGGACATGGTGATCGTGGTGGAGGCAATGAACTACGAGAGAAGGTGGTTTACCCGTGGAGGCAAAGTGGTTCGGGGCAATGGAATGGTGAAGTGATTGTGTCTTGGGTTTGTGAGCACAAAGGGTGTGCTAGTGGTCTTTGGTTGGACTTGATGTTGCAATGGAAAAGTCGGAATTGCAGTGCAAGCCGGTGAAGATGGCTGCAATGCAATAGCCGGTGAAGTTAGGGAATGATGGCTTGAAGTTATATTGTGTCGAGTATGATCCGGGTGGTATGAAGTCTTGAGCCGTTGGAGCTAGTAGCAGCTTGCCAACTCAGGCAGAGTCTTCTTTGGGATTGAAGCTGGATAGGCAAGGCATGAATTCGAGGAGGCTGCAGGGCAAGTAGTAGGAATTGAGCCAAGTTCGGGCATGAAGTACAACTGGTGAGAGAGGTTTGTACATTGGAATTGTGTTGCCGCGTGGACCGAAATCCGGGAATATGAGTTTGGTGGTGAAAGAAAGTCTTTGTTGGAACCGATAGGTTAGTGAGGAGCAGGTGGAGTTTCTTGTTGTGGCTTAATGGATGAATGTGTGTGAAAATGCAGGTGCTATTGCCATTTTGAATTGCAAGTGTGAGCATTGAGCTAAGGCTGATGGCAGGTGGTCTTGTTTGGTAACAGGTAGAGTACAATGCAGGAGTTGGTGGATTGAATTGAAATGGAATTAGGTCGCAGTCTGCTACAACCGATGATGGTTGTGGTGATTTGAGTTGGACTCCATGGGCTTATAAAATTGCAAGGGTCGCAATTTGTGGTGGTGTAGCTAGTGAGTGGAGTCTGTTCGGCAGTGCAAAGTCTTTGATGAAATGCAACTCGATGTAGCAGTGCAGCCTAGTGGTGTTTGTGGCTACGGTCGATGGAAATGGCCGAGGCACGGGTGCTGGTTTGTAATGGTGGAGGTTGGCTTTGCGGTGGTGTTTTTTGCAATTTGGGAAGCACTGGTTCATGGTGTTAGTGATAACAGAGGATTTGCAGGTGGAGTTATGGCCAGGTTGAGCTGATGCTGGCCTGGGAAGTGAGGTTGGCTGATTGAAGTAGATGGTGATGCTGCAGAGTGGAGATGGAGCTATAGAGGGGAGCTGGTGGCATTGTTGTGAAGCAACAGGGAAGGTGGTGTGTTATGTGAGCTGAGCAAGGAGAATGATGGAATTGCCAGGGTCATGATGGCTGGCTAAGGCACTGGAGATGCACAAGGATTGTGCAACACAGCACAAGCCTGTGCAATGGCCTGGCAAGATGGCAAAGACCCTGACCTGGTCTGACTCTCCCTGACCCGTCTGACTCTCCCTGACCTGGTCTGACCGAGTTGAATCGTTCTGACCCGTTGACCCGGCCGTTCTGACTCGTTGACCGGTGACCGGGCGGACTTTGCCGGTCACCGGAGCCGTTTTCCGGGCACTTCTCCGGCCGATTTCCGGCCACAATACCAGCTTTCCGGCGACAACTTTTTGGACGTATTTTCTACACGGGTCTCTCTCTCTTATGGGCTTGGTAGATTTTTATCTATTGGACTTTGAAGGCTTGCCCTAATTTTGGAAGGAAGGAAAGGCTATAAAAAGAGGAATTCTACAACTTTTGGAAATTATCTCATCTCATATCTTATTCTTGGAACTTTGGAGAGCCGTTTTGGTTGCACAACTAGGGTTTGCTTTTGTTCTTCTTCTTCTTTATTCCATTGATATTTTTGTGATGAACTCCATAGCTATGAGTAGCTAAATTCTTTATTATTGGTTAAGGATGTAGTCCGATTTCTAAAACTTGTGTTTGCTTTATGTATTAGTTTTCTCTCTTGTTTATCGTTCAATTCTCTGCGGTTTTTATGATCACATGATTGAAGTATTGTGATAGGATTATGGTGTTTGATTAGTTAAGAAGCCAATTAATTTAACTTGCATCTTAGTCCATAGCTATTTTAGGGTTTTTCATCAAGCGATAACCTTGAATACAAGTAGCATGATATGTTTACGGTTTGTAGTGATACACTCTCGTAATCATATGTAGAGTTTGACCATTGTCCGAATTGTTTTGCGCAACGCATGACAATTGCATTGATTAGCCTATTTCGAAACTTAATGCTCCTAGGAATTGAACTTGATTAGCGCAAGGCGTTAGGTTATTCTTTAGGTAGAATACACATACGCAGCCCTAATGTGTGTGTTGATGAACTTGGGAAATTAATAGATTATCTTGCTTTCTTGATTCTCTAGGCTTTTGATAACACAAGAGATTAAATCGTAATTCTAATCATATATGCAAGCACATGTCTAAGATTGAAGATGAATTCCTTGACCAATATCTCTCTCCATTGATTACTTTTACAATTTACTTTGCTTTTAATTTGTTTTTATTGTTTAAATAGAAATAAGAAATCCCCCAATTGGTTACTTTAAGAAATTGATTACGAAATAACTACAATCGCCTCTCTGTGGATACGAACTCTTTCTTATCATATACTTTAGGAAAGTGAAATTATTTTTGACGCATACGACAATGATCAAGTAACCTTCCTCAGGTTTTAACTACGGTTGGAAAATACCACCGTATACATCCCCGAATTCCAACATCTTTCACTCCTCCCCGAGATTCCTTGACTTCTCATTTACCATCTCGTCTCCCGCACTGCATTTTATTCCCTCAATTATTCGAGATACAACACTTCTATTTGTCGCGACCATTCTCCCGTTCATCATCGATCACCTCTCTCGAGTTATTCTCATCAACACAATCCTCTTCCTTCTCCATTAATCATTTGGTAGACTCGAGCTTTATCCATCTCCATCCCTCATGCTCTGTTAACTTCTTAACAAAGGATGAAGACCAACATCTCGGTGGAATGCCAATGGAAGCAACATACTTCCATCGTTTTACGCATCATTGCCGGCCCCGGCAACGACCAACGCTCAACTCTGTCTTCTTCTCGTATTTTCATCTCGGGATGAACTCCATCGTAACCACAAATTTACTCTCATCCCCACTTGCCAACCACCACAGCGTCAAACTCGTCTCGCCAACATCTCCCGATCGCCAATACCGCGTCATCAATGGAAACATACCTTCAAGTTCCATCTCACGGAAACCCATTGTTTACGGCGTCGTCTCAGCTCATTTCTCAACCGAAGTTCGATTACAACCAAACTCGGCTCTATTTCGAGGCCAAAGCGGACTCGACTCCATTAATATTCAACACCGATGGCAGCGGAACTCGGCTCCATCGATGGTCTTCATAAATCCTTTGGATAGTTATCACAAAGCATGTTGATCATCGCTGAAGCATCACCCACAGGCTCGACTGCATTAGTTACCTCTATCTTCTCTTCACCGTCGTTTCATGACCATTCTTGTTTGTCACCGTCGAGCTCTAACACTTCCATTAATGGAAACGACAAATTTGAACCGGTTTCCGTTGTTCATGAAAAGAACCCTGGTTTTTTTAATCGCTTATGCATGAAGAAGAAAGGTGGTGCCCCGATCCGCATGGCTGGTGCCTTAAACAGTTTACCCTTTCAACCGTCGGTCTTGCAAGACCGACAGTGCAAGTCTTAGTTTATTCTTCTTTTGCTCCTAGCTTCCTCATATGATGTCGGAATGAGTTCGTTCTTTCGCCGGTTGCTTCGTACTTTCGTTCTCTTCGAGATGATAGCAAAAACTCCTCAATTTGGATGAGTTCCACTTGGTCTTTGGCCCTTCTCCGCTTTCGGCTAACTTCTTTTATTGCACAATTAAGTGCCAATTCACTTCTTTTGGATGATTCACCTAGCAAAACACAAATAAGAGAAAACAAACGTAATATACAATAATTTGCAAGAAAATATAGCAAATACTAGCATGGATTCGACACAAAATATATGCAAACTATGCACTTAACAATAGCAATTTTCCACCACAAGTAATTTGAGCCATCGAAGACTGGTGGTACGTTTATAGATATAGCACTTCTGTCCATATAAGATCGCTACAAACACAGACTTATAAGGTCTTTAATGTGTTTGCCTGCTCTGATACCAATTGAAAATGCGGGGGTCTAACAACCACACCCAACAATTTGTTTAGAAATCTGAGAGGACTTACTCCAATATAGTTTCTAGAGAATCAACTAGACAGTCAGACTCAATCTAGAGTAAAGTATATTAAAGAGTTTAATATCTCTGTTTCACAATGTAATCAGCAAATCAAACAGATAGAAATCCGCGAGCTTGATTATTATGTGAAATAACTTGAACGGTACCAAAGACCAATGTTCAAGTTTCAATCAATTTAAATCAACAACCAAGGGTTGGATATTCTAATTGATTGATCTTAATGCACAACCTGTGATGTTTCAATTATATAACAAAATATAATGCGGAAAATAAATAACACAGACACCAGAATTGTGTTAACGAGGAAAACCGCAAATGCAGAAAAACCCCGACACCTAGTCCAGTTTGAACACCACACTGTATTAAGCCGCTACGAGACTCTATCGTACTACCAATTAACCCGGACTGGACTGTAGTTGAACCCTAATCAATCTCACACCGATTCAAGGTACAGATTGCGTTCCTTACGTCTACGATCCCAATGAGGATACTACGCACTTGATTCCCTTAGTTGATCTCACCCACAACCAAGAGTTGCTACGACCCAAAGTCGAAGACTTGATAAACAAATCTGTCTCACACAGAAAATTCTATAGATTGAATAAATCTGTCTCCCACAGAAATACCCAAGAGTTTTTGTTCTGTCTTTTGATAAATCAAGGTGAACCGGAACCAATTGATAATACGGACTTATATTCCTGAAGAACATCCTAGTATTATCAATCACCTCACAATAATCTTAATCGACTAGCGAAATAAGATATTGTGGAATCACAAACGATGAGACGAAGATATTTGTGATTACTTTTATCTTGCCTATCGGAGAAATTAATCTCGAGTCAATTATTTCAATTGTACTCAATACGATAGAATCGGGCAAGATCAGAACACGCAACTACAAATAAAATAGTTTGGTATGGATTCACAATCCCAATAAAGTCTTTGAAGTCGTTAACCTACAGGTAGAAGAAACCTAAGGTTAAAGGAGAATCAACTCTAGTTTATGCAACTAGTAACACACAGGAGGTGTGGGGATTAGGTTTCCCAGTTGCTAGAGTTCTCCTTTATATAGTTTTCAAATCAGGGTTTGCAATCTAAGTTACCTTAGTAACAAAGCAATCAATATTCATCGTTAGATGAAAAACCTGATTCAACCAAGCTAATATCTTTCAACCGTTAGATCGAACTTAGCTTGTTATACATAAATGAAATGTACCCTCATTTAGGTTTATATAACCGTACCCAAATGTGTACACCATGTTGGATCACAAATAGTTAACTGAGGTTAGCCATATGATTACTCTCATATCAACCTTATTCATCTTAACCATAACTAGTTCAAATGACTCAAATGAAACTAGTTAAAGAGCCGTTTAATTGCTATATTCTCATAGAAGTATACAAGAACACAATTGAAGCAAAATCGGTTTGATTCACTCGAATCAATCATGAACATTATAGTCACGATTTGCAAAGATTGCATTCCTTATTATATAAATGTTTATGTTCATGTTCATAACCGATTTTAGAACTTTAACCTTCAAGTATGCAAACGTGTACGCATACATGAAATACACGGACCAAGATTGGGTTTTTCCAGTACGCAAACGGGTACGCGAACTTTCAATCCCAGCTGTAGATGGTGGATTTTCGACAAAGGGTAAAATTATAAAACTATACTCCGGATCCGGCAATCGAATGAGTATTGAGGCCCATGTCTCTCATTAAAGCATGAAAGCTCATGACATAAATCTCTGACTGAGAAGGCTGTCTCTCAGAGTATATGTAGATGTGTAGTCTCCTAGCTGAGGCTACGGCACATCTCATGAATACTGAGCAATTTCAGTAATTACTCCGGATCCGGCAATCGGATGAGTATTGAGACTCATGTCTCTAAGCGTGAAAGCTCATGCCATAAAACCTCTGATCGAGAAAGTCTCTAAGAGAAGATGTAGATGTGTAGTCTCTCAGCTGAGACCACAGAACATCTCATACTGTATAGAATCGCAAGATTGGACGGCTCCTAGACAGCGTGTCTGCTAGTATATAGCAATAACGTCTTCAGGATGCAACCATGTTTTCCCTGACTATACAAGAGGAATATGACACTCCAGCAAGTTCATATTGCTCAACCCTCAGATAATTAATGCTCCTAGATGGGAAGCCCCGCTAGTATAGAGCCATCAATTAATTATCTCTAATCGCCTCGAATATCCAAAGAATATTCTACGATTCTTCGTTATATTTCGTCACTTCAATTCGTGGTTCTTTCCAGCAGAATTCCACGGGTTAGTGATAAATATTCAACGAAACAGGCATCTGAGCATCGAATAAGCCCTGACTAAAATGGTGCAAGTGTACTTACCAATAATGCACAGACCAGCATTTGAATGCGCAAACGAGCATTTCAAAAATATGAATGAACGATGAACCTATGCAAAATAGGAAGGAAAAATAATAATAATAAAATATTAGCAAAGGCGTCAGGGGACTGGGCTCATCAGCTGGCCGGTCATGCCGTGACCGATCCCGCGCCTAATTTTATATTTTGTCATATTTTATTATTTTTCCCCGATCTCGTGAAAATTCTCTCGTTGATCAAATCTCCTTCGTTTCAAGGAAAATCTCTAATCTCATGATTTTATCAAAGAAATAATAAAATTAGGAAAGGTGTCGCGGGACCGAGCAACAGCCGGCCGGCCATGCCCTAGCCGTGGCCGGTCCCACACCTCACGTCCCATTGTTTTATTATTTCTATCAAATTATGAAAATTCCCTGATTTCATGAATTTTCCCTTAAAACCATGAAAATTCCCTAATTTTATGAATTTTCTCTAAAATCATGAAAAATATTATAAAATTAGGAAAACTCGTGGGATCGGGCTCTAGCCGGCCGGCCATGCCCTAGACGGTCCCACACGCCTATTATTTTATTATTGTTTGTTGTTCTAGTTTCCTGATTCCATGAAAACTCCCTGATTTCAACAAAATACCTTGGTTTTAACAAATCTCTCTGATTTTATGAAAATTCCCTAAAATCATGAAAATTACATAAAATTGGGAAGAGTACTGGGACCCTTCCCATTGGCCTACTGTGAAGCCATGCCTTGGCCATTCCGGTCCCACACTCCATCATTGCCTATTTTATTATTATTTTATCTCTCTCATTTCATGGAAATTCCCTAATTTCGCAAACTCTCCAGATTTCATGGAATTTCCCTCAAATCGAGAAAATACATAAAATCACATAAACCGGGAAAGTGTGGGACCGTGCTTGTCGTTACTATGGCGATGCCCTAGACGTGGCCGGTCCCACACCTTGCAATTCCTGTTTTATTTATTATTTTTCATCATCTCATGTATTTTTTTTCCTAGTTTCAGCAAAACCCTGGATTCTGCATATTTTTCGAATGTTGCTCAAATGCGCATCGGAAAATCGAAACTCTCGGGATCGAGACACGGACACTATGGTGACACGAGCACATCACCTTGACCGACCAAGGGTGGCTCTAAGGCCTCGCAAACAGCCTGGTCCCGCATGTTTTAATGATTTTAAACTAATTTGCTCAATTGCTCATATTAGTTTCAAACTTCTTCCAAACAATTAAGAGTTTGCTTGAACGACAATCCATTGGTCCCACGGACACCAAGAGCCGGCCCCATGACCTCTTGGTCGGTCCCTCAGTTCATGACCAGGTTTTTATTAGTTTTCGCTCACACAAGCATTATTTCAATAAATGATTAAACCAGCATTTAATCATTCTTTCACCAACTGGTCCTCTAAGAGACTTTGGTATTTTGCTCATTCGAGTATCTGGGCGTGTATGGTGGACTCGTCATCCCATGTAGCCGGTCCCTACTTCACTCTGCAGATTGATTTGCAATAAATCATCATTTCGATAAAATTAGGGTTTTGAATCCAGAGCTCTGCAGAAACATGATTCTGAGCAGATTCAAATGCTTTGATAATTTTATGTTGATTCCATGATCAACGTTTTTATTTATTTTACTCGACCCGGTGATCGTCAAGTATCTTAAATTAATATTTATTTTGGTCCCTGCTACCAACAATTCATCAAACGAGCAATATTTTCTCAAACCTAGGCAATATTTGATCAAACTAGCAATATTCGCTCAAACTAGCAATATTCGCTCGAACCGATAATATTTGCTCGGATTAAATAATGTTGGTTCAACTATCAATATTATTCGACAATTCAAGAAACACGTTTGCTCGTCTTAGGTAATCAACATAATAATACCTCGTCTCGGGACATATTTGATTCATGAGTTTGAGAACATTTTCAAAACATGTTCAACTCAACAATACATGGACTCATCGTCCCACAAAGTCGACAGAATCGACTCCACAATCACGAGATATCAATCGTGTCACATGGGGGATATTAACTAGGGTTTTGGTCGGCGGTCTACGACACGTGTGTTCACCCACGATGAGAATGTGAGCAAGTCGTGCAATCGGTTGGAAGAGTCGGCAAAGTAGTGGGTGGAAAATTAACCAAGTCTCCGCACGATGAGCAACTGGTTTTAACACGATTTCCCACTTCCCCACTCTCTGATTCCAGCAAACTGTCACACTTCATGGGATAATGGTGTTTTCAACTCCGGCATTATAAAATGTCTTTGAATCCTGATTGAAAGAACAAGATTCGAACACTCGAACATTCGCCAAAAACGAGCAATTTCTCATCAAAGTTCATACAGACAATATTTCGTCTACACGAACTCAGAGAAATCACTCAATTGAGCAAAATTCAATCATTCAGAGCGTTCTTACGCTGAATTCACAACACACCTACAATCTCAGATCACCATTGATCTCACGAATTTCTTAGCTTCCCTCTTACAGATCAACCCATCCTCTCTTGTGACCGAATTGACTCTGGAATGGCCATTGTTCTTGGTTTAGGCCGGAGTCTTACAAATTGATCTATCGAACTTAAATCACTCCCTTCTTCCAGTGCATCTGTGTGAGGTTCAACATTTCGCTCGGTTCAAGGAGTCTCCACACGGTCGACTCTTCAATTCCGTAAAAACCAGCAAATCGTTTATCCCCATCTACAGATCGGCGACCACAGTGGGAGATTAATCTCTCGGTTACAATCTCACAGTTTCACAAGATGGATGGTCTTAGGTCTGGGTTAGTTACAAGTTCCAACATAAATGGCGCTAGCACTAGCAACAACAACAACGACAACGAGGATATCCCGGAAACCATTCCGGCATCTAACACTGGCAGTGGTTATGGCACTCCTCCTTACACTAACATGGAAGGTCATCCTCTGTTCGGCCGACACCCTGAGGAAGGCAGAGGAAACCCACCACCCACCATTGCTGATCTCATTAAAGTGCAATAGACTCTTACAAAAAATCAGACCGATATGGCTACGGCACAGAAGGAGCTATTTAATCAACTGAAGGCTCTCACTGATACAATGTCGGAGAAAACTCAAGGAAAGGGGAAAGAGAAGGAGAAATCCTCAGATGATGATCCTGAGGTAATTCCAATTCATACAGTGGACGACAACGAAGTCCGCAAAGCTGCAGACGGTTCATCAGCAAAAGAATCATCAAATTTCATTACTCGGGAAGATTTGGAGCGCCTTCTGGAGAACCGTGGAAAGGACAAGACATCACATGTCCATCGTCACCAGCCTCCTTATCCTACCGCTACGCAAAGGATCCCTCTTCCGAAAGGTTGTACCTCTCCAACTTTCACTCTGTATGATGGAACTGGCAATGCTCGAGAACACGTTTCTCGTTTCTTGGAAGCCTTGGGAGAACATGAACACAACCACGTTGTTCGTCTCAAGGAATTTTCAAAATCTTTGAAAGGCGGGGGCATACACATAGTACAACAACACCGCACCAGGGACTATTAAGAATTGGGGAGAAATGATTAACGCCTTCTACAGAAAGTACTTCTTCGTGTCAGAGCAAGTCACTCTCTCTGATCTTGAAAGAATGTTTCAGAGGGTCAGTGAAAACCCCAATGACTACGTGAAGATATTCAGAGTCCAGGCCTTGTATTGTCATGACCCAAATGTCATGGAGCAACAGCTGGTAGGTTTGTGCATCAATGGCATGCTCCCGGTCTACAGGGCTCTACTGGAAAATCTTCGATTCCAGACTTTCTCAGAGCTCCATGAAGCCGCGAAGAGATCGGCAACCACTGCACCCGCTCTATTAGAAAGAGCGAGAATCTACAAAGAGGCGAAGAATTGCGAGATACTCGAGGAAGCAGACGTCTGATCAAAAAGCAATACAACCTACAACCCTCCACAAACACTATTGAAGAAGGGAGCAAGCGCAAGGCTGAATCCCCGAACAAGCATACCTCGGCTCCTCAAAAGATGCAAAAGAAGGACAAACTAGAGGCACGGGCTCCTGGCCAACATACAGAGACTCCTGATCAAGATGCACCTGACTTTCCTCTCCCCATTGGAGAAGTGCTAAAACTACTAGATACCCAGATCCAAGATGGTGCAATCAAATTTCCATATGTCAGAAGAGACCCAACTGAGGAAGACATGGAAAACCCTCGTTATTGCCGCTTCCACAGGTTCATCAATCACCCCAGAAGTAGCTGCAAAGTTTTGAAACACATATTCAGAGAAAAGGTTGAGTCGGGAGAACTTAATCTCGGGGCCGAAGGAGTGCACATAGATCCTCCCGGTCGGGACTTTCTCCATCTCTCAAGCACCTGGTCAAAGAAGCGGTTCGATCATTGATAGAGCATGTCTCAAGAATTACTCTATCTCGTCGAAAGCGCAAAGGGGAGATATGTTCACGACTTTGAACCACATAGTATACGGGAAATGATGAGTGCCAAATAGTGCATATTTATACACATTTTTTTTGGCATTTTACTCATCTTTTGTGCTCAAGAATCAGATATTATCCCAGATTCTGTGTTTTCCTTGTTTTCAAGAATAAATATTTGTATTAATTAATTTTGTGTTTTTAGGTAATAAATAAAGCTCGGAGAAACTAAGGAGCAAAAGAGCGAGAAGAATTGGAGTCAAGCATCTATGGAGCGAGATAGCCCAAGCCCGCGCGCGCAATGCGGTTGCAACCCAACAAGTAGCGACTCATCTACAAGAAATGGGCTTGAGCTAGGACGGGATCCGAGCCCGATTATCCCGAGCCGTTGAGATCGCATCTAGTTACATCCTACGGTCGCTCCCTCATGCGCATCGAAGTTTGCTTTGCTTCCGCTCAACATCGAATCACTCCAATACCGCTTACCTTTCTCCGTTGAGATTTCTCCACCTAGATCCAACGCTCGGTGCGGCGTTCTCATCTTCCCCCGATGCACTCGCTTCACAAAGAAAGAGACCCACACCCTATACCCTAATCGAACCAACCCATTTCTCTCTATCTCTCTCTTTCTTCTCCCCCTACCTCTGCAACTCGACCATCCCTTCCCCCCGACCATCTCCCCGCCACCGTCTCCGCCGCGAGCCACCTACACCACCAACTCCATCATCTCCTGACACAACACAACCACCTACTCCGCCACCCTCGTTTTGACTTGTCTCCATCATTAGCTTCTTCCTTAGAAGCTAGGGTTAAGACAATCGAAACTAGGGTTACAACAAATCAAGGGTAGGATGTCTCAGAGCTAGAGGAGCAGAGGAAAGCTCGATTCACACGCGAATCAGAGTATGGGTTCATTTTATTTTCATTTTATTTTCATTAAATTTCTATTTTAATATCAAATTAGGGTTTGGTATTTTTGGGGTTCCATGTATAAATAGAGAGTGAGGAAGATGAAATTGGACACGCCTGGATTAGCCGGAGTGTCAATTAGGTTTATTTTGTATTTTGTTGCTTTAGTATGTTTTAGTTTAATTGTTTGGGTCTCAATGAAACTCTGATTTACAACTGTGTTCATAGTCATGTGTTATTTCTTGAATGCTTAATTAGTGTTAAGACAGATTTGACCCGAGCAGAGCAACACATTGCTCTCACAAAGGCATACCAACGCCATGGATGCACCGTAGTAGTTGGAACTCCCCGTGTTGTGTATCCGCAACCTAATTCAACCAGATTGATATTATAATCCTTAGATTATTTGTACTTTAATCAGACAGGTAATACTATGGTAGTATACCTTAGTTGTGATTACTCTGTTAAGTGGAGAAACATATTAGACGTAAGGTAGATCTGACACCTCTCCCTTATTCGTCAAAACAAGAACAATGTCATGAGTTGAAGACACAGTATAAGTTAGTTTGGATTTGAGACCCTAATATCCCACTGTCACTACATTTCATTCCTTAGTTTAGGTTCACACACTACAATTTCCAGTCGCTTCGACAATCAACTTTTGTGCTACATAATCACCTTAGAATTCAGTTAAGAAAGCCATAGATCATACTTAGGCACACCCTAGTCCTTGTGGGATCGACCCGTACTTGCCGCGTCTCCAATAGACGCCGTGCACTTGCGGTATAACCCGTAGGCCGTAATTTATACACATCTTTCGGGCCTACCAAGTTTTTGGCGCCGCTGCCGGGGACTTAGCGTGTGCCCTGTCGATTAACGGCTTGTTTCTTGTTTTCCAGTCCTCCCTTGTACATAATCACTTTAAATTTTTGCTTGTAACCCTGTTTTAGTGTAACTTAGTATATTGTTACTCCATCATTGCATTTTAGCTGAAATTTCTTTACATCTGCATTTAGCTTGTAACCCTTTCACTGTCTTTTCTACCCCGTATATACGCCTTGCATTGTTAACTCTAGCCTTGTGTTAGTATAGCTTAGCCTATCAAATCCCCGTCACCCAAATACCGATCTCTTTGCTTTAAATTGCACCTTCGGGGAACCGAAAATTGCTTGCTTTGAGTGAACAGTACCTATCTTTTCTTTGTGGCTCTTTGAGCTACCGAGCCAACCTAAGGAAGGCAAGGAAAAGCTCAAGCTTGAGCTTAGCCTCGTGATTGAACCATAATTGACCCTTGCATTGCTTTGAGAGTGAGGTAAGCCTAAAACATTCCCGAATGCCTTGTGCCTAATGCATTGTTCTAGGGAGCCATCTCGCCCTGTCCTTATCTGCAAAGTGCTCCCGTAGCTGCGATTTGAGCTTGAACTTAGATAACCAACCCGAGCATAACCCCTTGCATGAGCTATTGCTAGACCCTGTGAACCTTTGCTTGTGAGCATTGCTCCGTGCATAGTGAGTGCTTTGCCTCGTCCTTAGCTACGATTGCCACGTAGCCGTGAGCTTTGAGTTGCCATCAACTCGGCCCCGTTGACCCGAGCATATATCCGTGAGAGCTAGTAACTTTTGTGTAGTGCACATTTGTAAGTTGTGTCTTTGTATGCTGTCATTGTTTCTGTGAGTTTGCAAAAGCCTGGGCTGTGCTGTGAATGTTTTCTTGTGCTGTGACCTGATATGTGTGCTGTGTAAATTGCCAATGTGCCAATTTGTGTAATCTGTGCGTGCTTAGTGCTGTGAGACAAGCCAACCTAGGCTGTCAACCTGTGACTAGCCTGTGTACTTGTGCACCTGCCAGCATAGGCTAAACTGAGTTGCAAAGACTCAGTTATCTTGTGCCACACTGAGAACCGTAGACCGGCTCAGCTGCACAAACCCGGCCTCTACTCCTGGGCTGTGCAGCTGCAACAAACTGGGCTGCCAACCCTCATAAACCAAACCATAACCTGGGCTGTGCATTTTGCAAGCCAGCTGGGCTGCTAACTCGCCAGCCTAAACCAAAGCCCACATAACCAACTTTCAGCCCACCTAACTGGGCCATCTATTAGTTGGGCTGCACTTGTTAACCAAACTTGGGCTTACACCAAAACTCAGCCCAACTCAATCCACTTCTGGGCTAACATAAGCCACACCATTTGGGCTAATGAGAACCCAACCGGGCTGCAACCAAATGAAACCCGGCTCACGGGCTAACCCAACTAGGCTTAGCATTATAACCCGGGCCGTACATTTTGAAGCCACATAAGCCTCGTCCACTAGGCTTTGCACAACCACATAAGCCACACTGCTGGGCCTAAACAAAACTGAGCCCACAGTTCCACTAGGCTTTACACAAACTTGGGCTGTGCTGTTTTCACAAATCTTGGGCTTCAAACAACAAATCCCAATAAACCAAAACCCAACAAACCAAAAACCCAATAAACCAAACTTAGTCCACTTCACTGGGCTTTGAGTTCAATTTGAGAGCTAGACCATGTCGGGATTTTGGTCTCGCATCTGGGGATGGAAACAAATCCCTTAGAGAGCGTGCTTACGGGCACGCTTCACGGATGAACCCCCACATACCATAGTGATTTTAGAGAATTTTATGCGCCTTCTCGTGGCCCCGACCTCACATACCCTAATCACTATGAGCACATGTATCATCCATCACGGGTTGAGAATGAACACTCTCCTCATACCCAAGTCATCACTTTTAGATCAATTAGAGGCTCGACTATCTCGCTTTAGATAGGCAACCGCTTTAGAAAGGCAATCTGTCGAATCTAGTTTTTCTAGGCAATATGAAACGCATGCTTGCACCTTATGTGGTGGCTTAGACCACCCCGCTGAATCTTGTTATATCTTGCATGATTTTAGATGGTCTAGGGAAAACCATGATAATCCAATGAACGAAGTGTCTAGAAGTGACTATTGGGACCATAATCAACCCGCACACATGCATCATTCACCTTTGAGTGGGGAGATGAACAATTTTATACTCCCCAACTCCTAGTTTGCAATCAACAATGGATACACTCATGGAGCTAAATGCTAGGCTTGAAATGAATGCAATGCATGACCATCCATATAGCAACATGTCTCGAATTTCCCTTCTCTAGTGAACCTCATGCACAACCATACAATGAATATCCATATGAGGAATGCATACCCACTAGTGAAGACTCTCCTTCAATGGAACAACTCAAGATGATTCTTCAAAGGAACCCGATTGAGTTACAAAATGATAGGATTGAAAATAGTGTTTCTAGTCTTACTCATGCAACTAACATTGAATATGAACCTAATCTAGAGGTAGATGAGTACACTAAAAATACTACAATTTTGAATGAAGAGATGGATTTTTGCTATGATGATGATGATGATGATGAATATGAAGAGCATGTGTATTTTGAAAATGTAATAGAATTTTTAGGTTCGGCGACATTAAGTGTCTCTCCCGTGAACCCTATGAATGATGCTTCTTCGATATTCATGCATGTGATATTGATGTGGAACCTGTGCCATTGTCCTGTGAAAAAGACCATGATTTACCCACGCCTGACCTTAGGAAAGAATGTGACGGTGCAAATGATTTGATACATGAAAATAACGTAGATGTACCTAACCTCTCTCCTGAGTCACAAATTGAAACTCCTTCACCCAACCTAGGTGTAGTTTGTCACAAAATTGCAAAACCAACTTTTTCGAAAATGCCTAACTTAGGCCTAGAGCTTTGTGCTTCCCAAGTCCTCTTGGACTATTTTGCATCAAAGTATAACACTCTTAAGGAGCCACGGTTGGAATGTGTATGTCTCACTCATATTAGCAAAACTCATTTTGAGTTAGACCTTTTGCATGATGTACCTTTAAAATTGCAAGATTTTGTTCTCACAAACACACCCGTTCACAAGTTTAGGTTTGGGGAAACTCCTTCACATCTGCAGATCTTACTTGCACTCTCTTGTTATATCTGTGTAAGGTTGTTGATGTTTGTATATATTTTCTATTGGGTTGATCCTCAACTCTTTAGATTGTTAGTTTATGGTGAATTTTTGTATATAATCCAAAAGTAGGACTTGTTAAATTTTCTTTTCTTGATTCGGTTGAGTCTTCTTGCACATATATTATGCTAATCCGATATGATCTCCGTTGAGAATATTGGATTCTAGCCTTGACGAATGAAGCTCAACCTTGCTCCCGCCGAAATACCGGTAATCTCTTCCCTTTTATCTTTTCAGCATAGTTCTCATGGTATGTGACTGTTTAATTTTTCCTATCTGTTGACACATTGAGGACAATGTTTGATTTAGGTTTGGGGGTGTGATTTGCATTTAGAGTTTTTATTCTTTTTAATCTTTTATTTTCACTTAAAAAAAAAAAAAAAAAAAAAAAAAACTCTTTTTGTAAAAACCTCCAACTTTAGAGATTTTAGAGTCACTAGCATGCTTTTAGCTATGTTTACATAGAGAATCTGACCGAAATAACAGAACTTGGAAATACCGGAGAACGCAATCGGGTTCCTTAGTTGATTAGAGCGTTAAAGTTGGATTTAACCATACCGGAGGAGGGCGAATTAGGTCTTTGTTTAGATATTCGGTAGTAGAATTGTGATCACCCATAGTGGAGACTACCCATTTTACATCAAGCGAGGTACCGACCTTCACTCTTTGTGACTTTCTAGAAAAGCTTTTAGAGTGTGTGTCACCGTACGTCAATTCGGGTAGGAATGGTGAGCTACCCAACTTCGCACCACTTTCAAAGACTACTTTTGATCTCTTGAGTGCTAATTCCGTCAATCATGAGGGTGACGTCTAAAGATGAAAACTCCTTCTAAATATCGATTTGCAGTTAGCATCTCTCTCTCTCAATCAGCAAGACCCATAGAAACACATCATCGTCAGCAACCGGAGCAGAATCAGAATATTGAAAGAAAAATTGATATAGTCCAAGGTTTATGTGCAACAAAGAAAAGAAAATAAGATGAGAATTAATGAAGTTTGTGAAAAATTGAGTTTATCGTTTTATTGTAACCAAAAAAAAAAAAAAAAAAAAAAAATATTAAGTTTTTGTGAAGTTCAGAAGTTCGTCATCAATAGTTGAAGACCGAAGACCGAAGATTGAAGACGTTTCTATGGTTTCTTATGAGAGAGTGATGTTAGTTGCCGATCGGGTGAGAAGGTGAGTGAGTACTCCCACCCCTTACTAATGGTTGATTTTCCCTTCTTAGAGATCATTAGAAAAAGATTCTTTTGTCCACACTTTTGTGGAGTCTCCAGATTCTATTTCGGAAGGTTATCCTTCTTACCTACAACGTGTGCGGGATTTCTCTCTTTACTCCCGCCGCACACATGAGAGACTAAAAAAGCGATCTTTTTGAGTGCAATTATCATAAAACCCTAATGGTGAGGCAGAAGTTGAGACTTATGATCACAATCGAATCCGAATTCTTTCATATGGTATGGTTACTTCTCGCTCGACACTTAAGGATGAGAATGCGTTCTTCGATAGTTCTAACTTCGTTACTAGCATGCAGAAACTCTATGTCCTCATAGCTTCTTGGAGGCTTGAGACTCTTTTACACTCGAAGTTGGAGAAGGTTTTGTGGGTACACCTACGGTAAACCCTCACGAGACTACAACTCGTCCACTAGGGACACCTAGCGGTTTAAAGGCTTAGTGCATACGCTAAATGCATTCGAGAGACTGCGGCTGGGGGTATAGTTAGGATTTCTTCATTTATTTGTTTCACTTGAGGACAAGTAAAATTCAGGTTTGGGGGTATTTGATGAGTGCCAAATAGTGCATATTTATACACATTTTTTTGGCATTTTACTCATCTTTTGTGCTCAAGAATCAGATATTATCCCAGATTCTGTGTTTTCCTTGTTTTCAAGAATAAATATTTGTATTAATTAATTTTGTGTTTTTAGGTAATAAATAAAGCTCGGAGAAACTAAGGAGCAAAAGAGCAGAAGAATTGGAGTCAAGCATCTATGGAGCGAGATAGCCCAAGCCCGCGCGCGCAACAGTTGCAACCCAACAAGTAGCGACTCATCTACAAGAAATGGGCTTGAGCTAGACCCGGATCCGAGCCCGATTATCCTGAGCCGTTGAGATCGCATCTAGTTACATCCTACGGTCGCTCCCTCATGCGCATCGAAGTTTCTTTGCTTCCGCTCAACATCGAATCACTCCAATACCGCTTACCTTTCTCAGCCGTTGAGATTTCTCCAGCTAGATCCAACGCTCGGTGCAGCGTTCTCATCTTCCCCTGATGCACCTGCTTCACAGCAAAGAGACCCACACCCTATACCCTAATCGAACCAACCCATTTCTCTCTATCTCTCTCTTTCTTCTCCCCCTACCTCTGCAACTCGACCATCCCTTCCCCCCCCCGACCATCTCCTGCCACCGTCTCCTGCCGCAGCCACCTACACCACCAACTCCATCATCTCCTGACACAACACAACCACCTACTCCGCCACCCTCGTTTTGACTTGTCTCCATCATTAGCTTCTTCCTTAGAAGCTAGGGTTAAGACAATCGAAACTAGGGTTACAACAAATCAAGGGTAGGATGTCTCAGAGCTAGAGGAGCAGAGGAAAGCTCGATTCACACGCGAATCAGAGTATGGGTTCATTTTATTTTCATTAAATTTCTATTTTAATATCAAATTAGGGTTTGGTATTTTTGGGGTTCCATGTATAAATAGAGAGTGAGGAAGATGAAATTGGACACGCCTGGATTAGCCGGAGTGTCAATTAGGTTTATTTTGTATTTTGTTGCTTTAGTATGTTTTAGTTTAATTGTTTGGGTCTCAATGAAACTCTGATTTACAACTCGTGTTCATAGTCATGTGTTATTTCTTGAATGCTTAATTAGTGTTAAGACAGATTTAACCGAAAGCGAGCAACACATTGCTCTCACGGTGCATACCAACGCCATGGATGCACTTTGTAGTTGGAACTCCCCGTGTGTTGTGTATCTTGCAACCTAATTCAACCAGATTGATATTATAATCCTTAGATTATTTGTACTTTAATCAGACAAGTAATACTATGGTAGTATACCTTAGTTGTGATTACTCTGTTAAGTGGAGAAACATATTAGACGTAAGGTAGATCTGACACCTCTCCCTTATTCGTCAAAACAAGAACAATGTCATGAGTTGAAGACACAGTATAAGTTAGTTTGGATTTGAGACCCTAATATCCCACTTTCACTACATTTCATTCCTTAGTTTAGGTTCACACACTACAATTTCAGTCGCTTCGACAATCAACTCTTGTGCTACATAATCACCTTAGAATTCGATTAAGAAAGCCATAGATCATACTTAGGCACACCCTAGTCCTTGTGGGATCGACCCGTACTTGCCGCGTCTCCAATAGACGCCGTGCACTTGCGGTATAACCCGTAGGCCGTAATTTATACACATCTTTCGGGCCTACCAGGAAACGCCTATTAATTCCAGAAGTGCCTCCTGAACCTTTCGCCACCGACAAAGAAATGTATGACTGGGGACTGCTCACCACAGTGCATATTAAAGGAAATGAATTCGGGAGGGCATTTGTCGATGTCAATCTGACCGTCAACATCATTCCTTTGAAAACTCTCAGAGCCGCTGGCATTACTCGACAAGAAGCTACTCATGCTCTCATGGCAATCAGGGATCACGAAGGAACTTCCAGAGATGCATATGGCTACATGAATCTCAAAGTTACAGAAAACTCAGTCTGCACTGAGACTAAGTTTTACATAATTCGAGAAGACACGGGATATGACATGATTCTTGGACGAACTTGGATTCACGTTGGAAAGAAGACTCCAACACCTTCAACATGTCCTGCTGTTGAAGAAAGCTCTGACTTAGAAGAAATGAAGGATACTCCGTCATTTGAGCACTTGGAAGAAGTTAAAGCTTTGACGGAACTCATACTGAAGCCTGGAGAAAGTGCACATTCTTTCATCAAGAGGTTCCGTACTTAGGAAAGTGGCACCTGTTAATGGCATAATGGCATAGCCGCTGCGTAGTGGCATGCGCCTTCGGCATGGTGGCATAGCCGCGTCTGTGGCATTGTGGCATGGCCACGCCTGTGGCTTAGCGGCGTGGCCAAGGCTAGGATTTGGCACCGTGGCCAAAGTTAGGGTTTGGCGACTTGGCCAAGGTTAGGATTTGGCGTCGTGGCCAAAGTTAAGGCTTGACGGGCGTGGCCAAGGCCAGGATTTGGCATCGTGGACAAAGTTAGGGCTTGGCGGCGTGTCCAAGGCTAGGATTTGGCGTCGTGGCCAAAGTTAGGGCTTGGCGGCGTGGCCAAGGCTAGGATTTGGTGCCGTGGCCAAAGTTAGGTCTTCGCGGCGTGGCCAAGGCCAGGATTTGGCGTCGTGGCTAAAGTTAGGGCTTGGCGGCGTGGCCAAGGCTAGGATTTGGCGTCGTGTCCAAAGTTAGGGCTTGGAGGCGTGGCCAAGGCTAGGATTTTGCGACGTGGCCAAAGTTAGGGCTTGGCGGCGTGGCCAAGGCTAGGATTTGGTGCCGTGGCCAAAGTTAGGGCTTGGCGGCGTGGCCAAGGCCAGGATTTAGCGTCGTGGCCAAAGTTAGGGCTTGGCGGCGTGTCCAAGGCTAGGATTTGGCGTCGTGGCCAAAGTTAGGGCTTGGTGGCATGGCCAAGGCTAAAGTGGCTCGTGCCATGTTGTGGAGTATGACCAAAAATTAGGGTTTCGGCTAAAAAGTCTTTGTTTCGATCACGAAATCCTAATTGGAGTATGTTATGGCATTGACCACAAATAGGTTGTGGATTAGCACGTAGTGGCATCATTTGTGGCACATTGGCATGTTACTGCGGCAAAGTGGGATGTTGGCATGTTACTGTGGCAGAGTGGCATGTTGGTATGCCGATTAATATGTTATTGCGGCAGGGCGCGTTTGGCTTGCCGGTTAGTATGGTGGCGCGGCAGGGTGCGTTTGGCCTTTAATGTATGGTGGCGAGTTTAGAGTGAATTGATTGGTCAAGCAAAGGGGTCGGCCAAACATAAGGCGCGCCCACACCTCTAGTGCTCGTGGGGCATTTTAAAGTGACCTGATTGGTCGGTAGGAAGGAGAGGGGCCGGCCAAGCATGGGCGTGGCTACACTTCTGGTGTGAGTGTGGCGGCTTTAGAGCAACATGATTTGTCGAGGGAGATGGGGACAGTTTAGGATGGGGCGTGGCCAATGGCGCTAGTTGGCCTAAGGTATGGCCACACCTCCCTTTGCTGCTGCTCCTATCCTGTGGCTCCTTGTTTTCTGATTCCGGGCAAGATTTTTCACCTGCTAATCCATGGCGGATTAATTACCTAGTTTGTCTAGGCTTAAATTCGACAAGCAAGTTATGATATGCTGCGCAAGGCGAAAAACCCTAATTTTTGCAAATTAGTCAGGGTAATTGTTTGAATTCTATGTGTTGACACAGAGTTCTTAAAGTTCATTGCCAGAGAGCAGCATGCTTTCTGATTGAATACCTTATGCAAAGACCTTATCCTTGATATTTGGAAATTCGTGCTACTGCTTTGCGAGTAATACAAATTGTCATGTCATACCAACATTAAGGGTTCAGTAGGGGAACATAGAACATAAAGCATTCAAAAAACTTTATATTAATTGAATACAGGCGAGGTGCCAAAATTTACAGAATATCTGGGATTGTTGCTACATACGCCAGTATGGGTAAATTTCATGAAAAAATATTGAGTTGCTCAATAAATGTACCAGTGAAGAGGTTGACACTCACGGCTCCGTTTCCTTACAGAGTGACGTCACATCAGATGCAAGGTTTTACAATTTTAACCCTAAGCTAAACAACACCATCAACATTAAGTCCCCTGTTTAGCTCGGAATAGTGGCATTGTTGCGGGGTAAGCATGGGATGGTGACGGACAAGAGTAAAATCGAAAGGGCAAGACATGAAGAGATTGCCAGGAAAATTCGACTAACCTTTGGCAGGAGGCATGAGTAGTCTATGAACCTTGTGCTGGCGGCTTAGCGTATTTCCGAAGCTTGGCTACAGGGTGTTGGCGTTGGCGCTACCACTTTGGTCACGGAGTGCTAACGCCGGTGATGCAGGTTCGGCTGCGGAATGCTAATGTTGGCGTTGCAACCCTAGCTCTGAGAATGATGATGATGACTGGCTTGACCACGGAACGAGCGGAGATGGCGCTGGAATTTCGGCTACTGATCAGCAGAGATGGCGCTTGGCTTCAGTCCGTAGAGTGGTGGAAATGGCTTCAGTCCATGGAATGGTAGAAACGGCTTCAGTCCGTGGAATGGTGGAAACGGCTTCAGTCCATGGAATGGTGGAAACGACTTCGTTTTCTTGACCACGGGACGGGTAGAGTTGGCGTTGAAACTTTGGATCGACCATGGAGATGGAGGATGGAGATGGTGTTGATGGATCCTGGTTCGTGGAATGGTGGAAATGGCACTTGGCTTCAGCCCGTGGGATGGTGAAAATGGCACTTGGCTTCAGTCTGTGGAACGGTGGATGATGCTACTACTTCGGCCACGGAGCGATGATGATGATGCTATAACTTCGACCACGGAGCGCTGATGGTGCTGCAACTTCGACCACAAACTATTGATGTTGGCGCTCGGAGCGTTGGCGTTGGCTTGACCACGGAGTTCTGGTGGCATGGAGCGTTGGCGCTGTCCTGACCACGGAGCGTTGCACATTGAGCGGCTGGTGTTCCTCGTGCTGGCGCGCTGTTGGTTCGGCCATGGAGTGGAGATATTGGCACACGGCTTGTTCGGATATGGATCATAAGTGTGATACGCCCAGTCATCTATTCCCGTTCATGGAGCGAGGAATCCTGCTTCTGTTCAAACTCTAGAAACTCCGTTCGTATGAAAAGGGGTATCGAACCTCTTCTGTTTTTGTTGCTCGTCCGACTCCGTGCTTTTGTCTGCAGCGTCCGGCTCCTCTTCATCATTTTTTAGCGGTGGTAGAGCGAGCATTAACAGCAACAAAGTAATCTCCGACAGTTGTAATCGGCAGCAAGGCGAGCCAGGAGAACTCAAGGTAGGTGCTCTTTTCCATTTTGCGCATGTAGCCACTTAACGGTACCATCGATCTTCTCCAGAATGTGTAATAAGGTTCTGACTCCAGAAGAATGAGTATCTGACCTCTCCATTAGATTTCAAAATTTACCAAACTCCATTGCACTCTTGGGATGGATGGATGAAATATATGCTCGGCAATGATCATGTCAGGGCTAATCTTGGAGATTGTGGTTGCGTTGTTGGTCCATCCTTGACTTTAGGTTATCTGGTGCTTGGACTTTCTGATTGCGACGATGATATGTTGTGGATGCTTGCATGGTCGAAATCTTCTGGAGCTATTGGGTGAAGTAGACGAGCTGAGAGCGTTCCGTTGCCGATGTGCTGCTATCAAGTATTCAAGGTCTTCGTTCCAAGCGACATCCTTTGAACCATCTTCTAAATCTTGAATTGTTGTATGGAATGAGATGCGGTGAGCAGTCCCCAGTTATACTTCTGTTATACCCAATGGCGTGGCCGGATATGTGAATGTATCTCTGTGGCGTGCTTTTGGAGTCTTTGATGCACGTGTACGGCTTCATGTTGAGGAATTCCTGCGGCTCGTAAAACTTCGACAGTGATGATGTTGAAATCAGAAATAACCTAGTTGAGGGGAGTGAAAAGCATCCCATGTTGGTAGTCCCCATGTGTAATTATCCTGAGCCTATTTTATCGTGAAAGATGTGTTTCTACTGCATTCAGTGGTAAGGTGGTGACTGCGTTCAAACCTCTAAACCAGAAGGAGGCTTCAGTCCCCAACTGTAGACTACTTTAATTGCATCGCCTTGAATCCACGCTTATGGGATTTGATACAAGCTTATTGTACTCTTCTGGATGTGATGCTGGGATTCTTGGAATCATCTCATGGATGAAAAAATTCTGGATAACGAAGAGGTAGCAGTGAGAGAGTTTAATCGTGGCTCCCTCTATCTCTTCAAGAAAAATGTTTCACCAGCGTCTCGGAGTTATCTCATGAATGCTTGATTGTTGTCGGGGATGGACCGCGATGAGAAGTCCCCAGTCGCACTTCTCTTTGGTTACTGAAGTTGTTTCCTCTGAGTAGGCTTGGGATCCGTCGTAGGCCTCGTAAAGTGTTGCACATGCCTTCTGGGCAGAGAGGTGCTGATATCCTTACACTACACCTTTGAAGAGTAGATGACCTTGTCGTGGCTATGACTTTTAGGTTGACCATGTCTCCTTTGTAGTGGTTGTTGCTATGGTAAAGCTCTGGCTGGTATCAACAAAATGAACAATAACAGTTCTTGGCAGCAGATGTGATCAGAAGAGGCTATATTGTCATGGGAACCAAAATAGGTTGGCTTGAGTTGCATGGGCATCCATGGAAGAAAAGGTATTGACTGGATGTGTAAGCGAGTAAAATTGTCCACGACCACGAGCTTTGGCGGGATGAGACAAAAGGTGGCCATAACTATGAACCTTGGCTGGCTGCGATCACGATCCTTGACAGGGAGGAGTGTGGTGGCTACGGGCACGAACCTTGGAAGGAATGAGTGTGGCGGATATTACACTAGTAGGAAGAGGTGGCGGCTACGGCACGATCCTTGGCAGGAAGGAGTGGCGTTGAAGCGACTTAGGCTCCTGAAGAGGACACTGAAGTGGCTCCTGAAGCGAACGTTGAAGCGGTTGCTGGAGTGAATGTTGAAACAACTTCTGGAGGGAACGTTGAAGCGGCTCAAATAGTGTTGGTCGGCAAGTCGTGTTTTCTCCTCGTGGGAAAGAATATGTTTCTTCTGTTTGATTTTCCCTTGCAACTCTCAGAGTCTTGACGGTTACAATGTTGAAGTCGGAGGCCGCGTCAATTAGCGTGCTGTCAAACTCGACATCCTTCGAGTGAGCAGTGAATAGAAGTCCCCAGTTCCATCTATCAACCGTGCAGGAGAGGTTGGGGTTTGGGAACGGCTTCCCAGGCTGGAAACAACTGCTTTCGATTTTGTAGTTGCAGGAAATCCTACACTACATCCCTCACAATAATCCACACAACTAAGACATTTTAAGATGAATAACAATGATTTTATTGATTAATTCTTTGAATGTTTTCAAGATAAGATAAGAAAGAGCTAAAGAAATTACAATCACCACACACTTTCTCTCTCCTAATGACTTGTCTAACACTCCGAAAAAAATCTCTCCCACAACAAGCTTATTCAACTCTTTATATAGGGTAGTACACAATGGATGACGGCTAAGCTGTCCTTTATTTTCGGGAATGACTTGCGAAATATCGCAAGTGTACAAGTATTCATTCTCGCAGCTCTCCTAAATTTCGCTAGGTCTTCACACCTTTCTCATGTTTTGGTTGTCGTCATTCATTGCGTCATTTATATTACTCTTTTGCGACACCCTCGCAATGTTATTGTTTATTGATCCCGCGAAGTATTGATGTCGCGATATTCTGATCCTACATCTTGCCTCTTCTCATGTCTTCTCTGCGAAGGGGAGAATGTCATGAGAACTAGTATTTTGAAATGCCGCAACTGCTCATCTTTATCCGTTACAATCCCGTACTTTTATATGGAATTTATTATACATGTTTTTTCTTCCACTCTTTTCTTGACACGTCTCTTTCAACCGTTTTTTCTTGACCACTCACGTCCCCTCTCGCATTAAATGCATTTGTCTTCTGATCGCGGTCGTAAGCGTCAAAAATAAATTATACTTTCTTACTACTCAAAATATAAATATAGCAAGGGCAAGAAAGGATCGATCCACGAGAGGTCTAGGTTGTCAAATTGTTATGGTTCCCTATAAATAACACGGTAGAGTTCTGTGATTATAATAAACTAATAAAAACAAATAAAGAAATAAGCAAACAAATCAAATCAAGGATAAGAAGATATTGGTCATGGATTTCGTCTTTAATCACAAACATGTTTTCAACACAATAACTAGAATTGATTTTTAATCTCAACTTTTATCAAAGACCCTAGAATACCTTGATCGCAAGAATATCCCGCTAATCTCCTTATGTCATCAACAAACACATTAAAAGATGCGAATATGAATTCTACCTAAAGGAACAACCTAACGTGTAAAAGCACTAATCAAGTTTAATTCCCTAGATGCATTAAGTTCTATGAAATCAGGCCAATCAAAGCAATTGAACGTGGAAAGCGCACTAATTCAATTTAACAAAGGTTACGATTCACATATGATCATAAGAATATATCACTACAAACTATAATCATATTATGCTACTTGTATCCAAGGAATATCACTTTTGCGTATAATAAACCCTAAACTAGCAATAGATGTGATTAGAAGTTCTACCAATTTGCAACTTGACAAAACAATCAATCAATCATAAAACAATATTTCCAGAGAATTGCAAACGATAATTATGAGACAAAACTAATATATTGAATCAAAGAATCATGCTTTGTGAAATCCAACTATTCCATAACCAATAGATAATTAGGTACTCATATTCAAGGAGTTCATAACAAGAAGAAAGAGAAAAGACTTCATGGTGTAAAACCCTAGAACAAAGTAGAGAAAAGATAATAAAAACATGGTGTTTTGAGAAAAGTCTTCTCTTTTATAGCTTCACTCCTTCCAAAATTAGGTTTTGTCTTCAAAGTCCATTAGTTAGAAGTCCACCCGGCCCACCATGGAGAGAAACCCGTGCAGAAAATATGTCCCAAAAACGCTCGCCGGAAAACTGGGATCGTGGCCGGAATTTGGCCGGAAAAGTCGCCGGAAAACTAGCTCAGGTGACCGGCAAAGTCAAACCGGCCACCGGTCAACGGGTCAGAACGGCCGGGTCAACACCGAGTCAGAACGGGTCAAGTCAGGTGAGTCAGCTAAGTCAGATCTGAGTCGGATCAGCTAACTCATCTGAGTGGCTGAGTTGCCAAGCCAAATTCTTGCACAGGCCAAAATGCTGTGATGCACAATGATTGTGCTTCAGCCATGATGGCCCTGTGTACAACTCATTTCAATCCCTGTGATTCATTTCAGTCCAATGGCACTAACACCTACTATGCCATTTCTTCCCTTCTTCTCAGCCTTGAGACTCAATACCAATTACAGCATCTTTCTTTCAGCTCCTGGCAAGCACAACCAACACAGGCCTCATCATTGCCTCAAATCTTAAGTCCCTGGCTCAGTCTTACAACCCAGCTGCTGCAACAACAATTCCATCTATTTCCAGCTCCATCAGAACCCATTTACTCACTCAGCCACTGACCATTCAATCTTCACTACTCTCTACTCAGTTGGTGTCGAAAACACCCCCTAGCCAGACAGTGCCAAACATCCTACAGTTTCACTCCAAGTGCAGCTCCAGTCCTCCTCAAACCACAGCACCACCATTTGCACCAGCTCAACTCAGTAACTCCATTGCAATTTCAGGCTCGACTCTTGAGCAACAGCACCAGGAGCAATAACCAGCTGCCACCTCCTGCTATTCAGCTTATTGCCTCAGCTGCAATTTCGTTCCTCTCCCCCATCTATACCAGTTGCACCCATTCTGCACTTGCTTCAATCACTTCCCATGGGGCAAACATCATCTTTTTTCCTTTCAACTCAAGCCTTCACAAGCATTCACTCCAGCACCAAAAACCAACACATCAGCATCTATGAATCTCCATCCATGCTCAGCAGACCTACTCCATTGCATTCCCCTGAGCAATATCATTGCTACACAGCTGCAATTCCAAGCTTCCCTGCATTCAGACTCAAGCTTTTATCTCCAAGCCACTTCTTCACTGGCTTCTATATCAGCACAAGAGCCACCATGGCTTCAAACCCATGGCACCAATTCCTCGCAGCTGCTTCTCAATTTTCTTGACCTAAATTACCAGCAGCAAAGGTAATTTCCAATAGCTTCACTGCCTCATCTGAACAGCACAACCACCTCTTCCTTGTTCGGCTCAAGCTCCATTCATTCATTAGCTCATAACAGCAACAGCTTCTTTCCCTGACTTGTACAACACCATTAACTCAAAACCCATCTTCAATTTCAGATCAAACTCCATCCGAATACCCTGATTTCTAAGAATCCCGTAAATCAACAGTAAAACCCATCAGGTCTTCACCAATTCCTTTGTTCTTCACCCCAAATTTCAATCTCAAAATCAAATCCAGATCCCACAATCACCAATTCAATCCACGGCATACAAGTTGAGACCCCAAGTTCTTCATTATTTCTCGATCCTGAAGTAGCAAAGATCTTCTTCTCACTCGATTTCGCCTCTCGATCTCGTCAATCATCATCGCTGCCTCTCTGGGAACTCAATTCATGGCTGCCTTCCGATTCATCCAATCGACACAGTCTCTCTGTTAGAAACCTCAACTTCTCTCGATTCCCCATATCCTCTGACTTCAATTCCTCTCTTTTTTTCTCTCTAATGGAGCGCCATGACTCCTCCAGACAATGAAGATGGGATAAAGAGAAAATGATTTCTCTGATTCTCAGGTCATGTGTAAGAAATGAAGGGGATATAACCACCCAAATAAAGTGGATAAGGGGTACCCAAAAATGATATAAGCACCCACTCATTATTAAGGGCCACCAAGGTTCTTTGCCCATGCTTCTCTAGACTAAGCTGTGGTGGTCGTCTCCTATCGCAGGCTAGGCTCAGCTCGGCTCCCAATAATGTTTGCCCCCTTTCCGCGTGCCTTAGTCTGGTTCCAAGTTCTACTCGCTGGTGAATTGATCTTTTTGCCCTTAACGCTCCATTGCACCTGATAAACTCAAAACACACATAAGAGATGCAATTCCCAAAGAAAATAGCAAAGAAAGCATAAATACTAGATATAAAATTAGGTGCTTTACAACACCTATCATCTTCTCGAGAATTCTTCTCTCTATAAATAGTTTTCTCACCCTCTTCTTCTTCTTTTTTACTTTTTCTCTGCAACTTTTCTTCAACTTTCTTCTTCCGCAATTTGCGTTTCTGCACTTCTGCTACTGTAAATCTTCCTTTTCTTCTTTCTCTTGATCTTTGATTCTCTAATCATTCCCATACTCTAAAAATGGCTCCATCTGGTCGTAAATATGAAACCCTTTTCGATGAAACTCAAAAGAAATTACAAGAGAAAGGTTTCACCTTGTCTACTATTCCCAATCAAGAATCTTCATCTATTCTTTCTGCAAAATTGTTTACTGATCATCAGTGTGATGGTCAGAAAATCATAATCTCGCTAGGTCAAATCCTCGCAGGTCTTCCCATTCCCCTATACGATCCCGAACTGCCCTTGTTCTATGAAATCCTTGCTCATGAGAAATTCTCGCGAGCTATTTATCAATTAAGTGGTGATTGCATCCGCTTAATGCTTGAATTTGCCAATCGCGGCGCTGGTAAGGGATCTCTATATCCTGATAACGTTAAAGATCCTAACTTTCCAAGTTTAGAGATAGTCGCTGCAAAATACACTGTAGAAAACTTCTTTGAAAATTATGAAGTAATAAACATGAAAAATGATAAGTCTCGCTGGGGTGCCCGATTGAAAAGAAAAGAGAACGTTTCCGACGATAAGATACTCATGCTAGATATTGACTGGCATTCTGGCAAGAACAACGTTCCTCGATACTCTAAAGATGAGAGGTGGTCTGTCTTTCCACTATTTTTGAGCGGACCTTACATTTCTGGTTCCAATATACTCCATGCGAATCTCGCAAATTATCAGCCCTGGGTATTTAATTGGCCCGAAAAGGCAAAAGAGGTATACTTCCTAATTTTTACTTTTTTTACAATCTTCACTCCCTCTTATATCTAATCTTGCGATTTTTTTTTTTAGATCATCAAATTAAGAAAGAGCTACAAAAGAAATCCAAGAGCGAGTACTCTGGCGATACTTCATTCAATCACGGATGAAGTAAGAAATATTTTCCCTTATTATTTTTAACAATATTAATATTGTTTCTTATCTTCATTCGTGTGCGAAGGTTGGCGTTGAAGAAATTGACATTCCTGAAGCTGCGAAGACTAAAGGAAAGAATAAAATCACTCTTCGCAAGGATAAATCTTCTGCTCCATCTTCTAAAAAACGGAAAATCCATTCCACTTCTCACTCTAATTCCCAAACTAGCGAGAACTCTGATGAAGATAATAATGAGGTTGATGCTTCTTTTGCGAAGGAGAATCATTCAGTCGAATCTGCTATGGCGCAATTGTCTAGTGTTTTCTCTGATTCTATGCAAGTTTTAGGAGATGATCGTTTTTCTGCTACTTGTGAAGCTCTCGCAAATATTTGCGATGCCCCCCTGCTAGTGGATAATGACTCTTTTCGTGGAGTTTCTCGGACAATGACTCCCAGTTTCTTAAATGCACTTAATGCCTTGGTATGTTCATATTTCTTTATTTCTTTGTGATTTCGATTATAAACCTTATCTTAACAATTTCTTTACTTTCCTTTATAGTCTGGGAGAGCTTCCTTTGTTGTTGCCTCAGACCTCGAGAAAAGACGCAACAATCTTGAAAAGAAAAATCTTCAACTTAAGGAGAAGAACAAAGAACTAGAAATTGAAGTTGCGACATCTCGCAAGAAGGATGAAAAATTCAACAGTTGGAAGTTGAGTCTTCTACCCAGAAGGACAAAATATCTACTCTTCAAAGTGCTAATCAGCAACTTTATGGTATAACACCCTTCTCTTTTCTTCATTTCTACTTTGTCATTTATTTCTCTTTGCCTGACTTATCATTTTCGCAGACATTTATAATCTTTCTGACGAAGCCATCCTTCTCCACTCATTCCCTGAACCTATGGATGATGATGCTCTTCTCGCTCATCTCAATGAATCTTTAAGTAGTTCTTCAAACAAGATTAATTCTCTCTCATTAAATGAACTTCAAACCAAATTTCATCTCTTAGAAATTGAACATAGATCTAGTTTAGGTTTAGCCAACCGATTTAAACGTTTATATCTTAGCTCCCAGGAGAATAATAATATTCTAAGGAAGAAAATTAGCAGCCTTATAGATGATAAGGATCGCATTGCTAATCAAGGTGCACAAGCATTAGCGAAGTTCCAAAAAACCCTTCTTGAAGTCCAAATTGAACGAGATGAATCTCTTCGCCAAAACACCATACTTAATGAGCGAGAAAATCAAATTCGTTCACTCCTTGTCATAAATAATGATGATGAATTCACTTGGGCTGCGAAAGTTCTAGATAATGCCAGAAATAACTTAGGTGTTAATGTCAGTCTTCATGCTGATCATACTGCCTTGGTTAAAGATATGATTTCTGACAGAGAAGGTTGTTAACTGTTCTTCTTTATTTTACCACTTCTTTTTTATGAAACTGCTATTAAGTTACTGACTCATTATCATTCATTCGCAGAAGCTGAGAAGAGATATCAAACAAGGATTGAAGGACTTGAATCTGAAAAAGAACAACTTGCAAAGAACCTTTCTCTTCGCAACGACAAGTATTCCATGTTGAAGAAGCAATTACAAGCTACTGTAGCGAATTTCAACAATAATGTTGTTCATTTTCGCAATCAAACTATTAAGACAGTTTGCGATGACCACAATATTCCTCATTCTTCATATCCTTGTCTTCTTGATGAAATTCCTGAAGATATACCTTCCTTTGATGTTTCGATAGTGAAGCTAGCGAAGAGGAAGAATCGATAAAGAATCGATGACAAAGAAGAATGAACTGAGAGATAGCTCCATTTCCCTTTTTCTCTTCTTGTGATATATGTACATTTATCCTTTTAACCTTCCATCTTTGTAATTTTTCACTGTAAATCTATCACATGGAAATAAATAACAAATTTTTACTATAATCATTCCCATACTTGCCTCTCGTTATTTATTTGCATATGAGAGATTATATCGATAACCTTTAAGTAATATTACTTCCTATTTTCAAAGCTATGGTTGCTAACCTTTCACAAATTAATGAAGAAATATAACCGCATTCGCAAGCTTATTTGCTTACTCGACTTCTTGTGTTATCTTATCTTTGTTTATGTTGAAATTAATCATTGTGACAAGATCGCAGGACGTCTTTACATTTTCATGTAATGACCCATTGATCTTGCCTTAACCTTGTTTTTTGTGTGGTCTTATTTTGCCTTCCTAGTTAAAGGTCTTATTTTGCCACCCCTCATTTTGCGTCAATATGACAGGTCTAAATATTCTTACGAACATAAAGTCCCATGACATTGCCGTCTTGCGACAAAATCGCAGGACGTCATTACACTTTCATGTAACGACCCATTGATCTTGTCTTATCATTTCTGTAGTATTTTTGCCTCTGCAGGATGTTTTTGTTGCGACAATATGACATGCCTAAATGTTCTTGCGAACTTGAAGCCCCATGACATTGCCGTCTTGCGACGAAATCGCAGGACGTCTTTACACTTGCATGTAAAGACCCATTGATTTCGTCTTACCCTCGCGTTAGTATTATTGCCTCTTCAGTATCATTCCACAAATATGACAAGCCTAAATTTTCTTGCGAAAGTAAAGCCTCATGACATTTGCGTCTTTTGACACTTATCAGCTCCCTAATGGAGGGTGCCGCCCTTATCATCTCCCTGGTTGCCCCTTCAAGGAGGCGTACATCGGCCATACAAGACTAGCTCCTCCCATCCGGTCTTAACAACAACCAGCTTGTTTTCGTGACCTCTTATCCCTTATACCTATAGGGCTTATGGTTACGAGACCGCACCCTAAGTGGAGTTTTCTTCGGGCCCGAGTGCAGCATGTGCCAAGACTTGCCAAGAATGGCCGAGACACTTCAAATGCCCCCAGGCACTCTTGGCTCAACCGTGTACCTCGGCGCCTTGGTCATACACTGACTCCTTGGAAGAGACCCTCGGTCGCCCAACCAGGGTATAACCTTATATATATAGTTGGGAATCCAAGGTATCTCCCCCGGATAGGCTTTCATGGGCCCCAAATCTTCATGACTCAAGTTCCAGGGGCGGTGTAACCTTTTCCCCGAGCCATGTTCAAGAGATACCCCCTTATTTGACGCACTTTAGGTCTTACATTTGCCTCTTACGAAATATCATTCGCGAACTAGGGTGTACGCCATAAAGGTTCGTCCCATTCACTCACTTATTCATTTCTGTCAATTAATGTAATCATTCATTGCTTTTTGATTATTTCTTCTCATCTTCTTTGCGAAATTATCACATAATCTTGCTTCATTTTCTGAGATCTCGTTGTAATTATTTAACCAAACTTTCATCACATTCATATATCGCGATGTTTTCGCGCACTCCTTCTTCGATCATCATGACACACACATTTTTTTTTTTTTTTTTTACAAGACCCTGAAATCAATTATTTATTTCTTACACCTCTTACTCATGTTGCTCTCTGTTTCCTCATTCATATTTCCAGATACTTCCATCCCTTTTGCGAGACCATCGCAATTTTCAATTGTTTTCAAGCACTGATTTCACAACATATCTTCATCTCTCACTTCTATTGTGTCCACCATCAGTCTCTCTCTTCTTTGTTCTTCTTTGATATTCCTTTTCCTATTCTTTTGTTGAACAGCCCTTTCCTCGCAAGACTCCACATCGACTTCATAGCATTTTTGTCCCTCAGCCCAATCTCCTTTTATAACTCCAACACCACTGGGATGTGGAAATTTGATGCACTGATGGTAAGTTCATGCCACACCCAAGATCTCATACAACCAGGGTCGCCCAATTAATGCATTATAAGGGGGGGATTCCACATCGACTATGCAAAACAAGATTTCGGTTGATAACCCATTCAATGGTATTCGCATGCGAGCTTCTCCTTTAGGTTTATTAGCAGTACCGTTAAAACCATATATCTTATACGTTGAAGGTATCAAATCTTCATCTTTGCCCCCCATAGTCTTGTAGGTGTGATAAAAAGGATGTTTCTGAGCTTCCAATGTATCAATTAAGATTCGATTTATTGCCCATGAATTTTCTCGCACCATCATTTTCATCATCAACAAAGGTTTTGGATTAATTTCTAATCTTACCACTAATGGTCATCATGCAACTCGCCACCTTCGTAAAGTACTTTTCCGCAGTAAAAGAAATAATCTGCGCTTACCATTCCTTGATGGCGATGACTTCGCGATATTCATTACTTCTCTATTATCAACATCTCTTGCAAAAACCCTACTGAGAATACTATCATGAAATCTTCAATTATCTTGTATGAATGTACGATAGAGTTGCAGAACAAGTTTTTGGCCTTTGTTCCAACTTCTACTACAAATGTTTCTTTCCCTTTTGTCGTATTTACTCTGCGATTTTCTGGAGGTATTGGTAATGGTTGAGCCTTCTCTTCACATTTTAAGAATTGGTTTAGCTTCCCTTGATCTATCATTCTGAGGATGATTCTTTTTATATTCCTGCAATCATTCGTTTGGTGTCCATGAAAGTGGTGGTAGGAACAGAATTCATGACTTCTATCACCTGGAGGTGGTTCATTCCCCATGTTCCATGGTGCGGGTATGTTTTCCATCAGGATTATAGCCTCCCATATCTTCTCTACGCTAGCGTTTAGTGGTGGCATTTTGATTTCTTCCCATACGACTCTATGACTTATTTGTCCTCTATGATAATTCCCGCTCTGGCCTCCATAAGTCTTTTGCGAATTATGCCTTTGACCTCCATAGGTTTCTTGCGGTTGATCAAGCCTTTGAATTTTATTATTTCCGCCACGGTTGTAGAAATTTCTTTCTCTTTCAAATTCTTCCTGATCGCGACTTCCCATAGCTACCAACTTTTGCTGACCATCATCTGGTATCCTCACTCCTTGTTGACCTTGCGAGGTACTCGCCACAGTGTTTATCAATTTGGGTAACAAACTTGCATTCGCAGCTCCTGAACTTGTATTCGCAATGGTATGATTCCATCTCATTTTGTTTTTCCTCTAGAGCAATATACTCCTCCTGAAGCTCTCGCAACTCAGTCATTGTGATTGTATTTTTGACTCTAAAAATTTGAATATATAGCAGATTTGTCGCAAACATAGCATTAATGAATGATAAGATGAGATATCTCTCCTCCACTCAACCAGACCATTTCGCTACACATTGTCTTCCATCTCACGGTTAGATGCTTCAAACTTTCACCAACCCTTTGTTTTAACCCAAATACATCTTCAATACCGGGTCGCGAGGAATTATTACTTATATATGCCCCTAAAAATATAGCACAAGTGATTGAAAGATGTTATTGTATTCCTCGGTAGCCCTTCAAACCATTTCAAAGCTTCTCCTGTCAGACTTGATGCAAAATATTTGCACAATATAGCATCATTATCCTCCCATTGTAGCATACATCTCATATAAGCTTTGATATGCTGTATCGCACAAGTTGTTCCATCGAAAATCTTTGGTTAATGTCGGTAAATTGCACTTCGGTGGTATTCCTCTTAATTGTATCTCTTGTGTGAACGGAGTTTTCGCAGCTTCTTCTATTGCTTCATCTAACTGTCTCTTTCCTCCTCCCATTTTATTGTTCATCATTCCTCTCATTTCTGCCAATTCTCTCAAAATTTGTTCATTTACATCAGAATTTGAATCCATTGGTCTTTTTAGTTCCGCTTCTCTTCGCCTGCGTTCATGTCTACTTTGACTTTCTTGTTCATCATTCTCTTCTCGTATTTCTCTGCGATCTTCCCCTTCATTTCTTTCGCGAATTCACACACCATTATATCTATCAATTTCTCTTCTTTGGTGCCTATCAGCCCCTCCTTTGTGCTCTTTCATATTCTTCATTAATATTATCATTGTTTCGATTTTGTTTCGCCTTCTTTCTCGATTATCATGATTATTCAGCGAATTGCCTCTTCTAACTCCTGTTCTTCCATTTCTGCTCTCAATCTTTCTCTCTCGCGAGCTAGACGTGCTTGTTCGGCATAGTCTCTTTCAATTTCATCTTCAATTTCTTCCTTGGTGCTTCTCTCCCATGCAATATTCTTCTTCCTTCTTCTTGATTTTCTTCATCCATTGGTTGATTCTGCTCCTGACGTTGCCTATTTCCTTGGTTTCCACCATTCTGTTCATTTTGAAGAGTCTCGGGACGTGGGATATAACGATTTTCCATCATTTCTCTTCTCTCGCAATGTTCTGTGCCTCGATTTTGCGCTTCTTCTCGGTTTTCTTCATCAGTATTTTCTGTAGGTAAAATTCTCCTTCTTTCCTCTCTAACTGATCTTGAGCTTGACCTTGTAGTGCTTCTCGAACTTCTGTTTTGTAACATCATGTTTTCCATCCTCAGCTCATGATTCTGTCTTGTCAAGTTTGCATGTTCCTCTGCCTCTAATAGTCTCTCTTCATGTATTGTTTGCCTCATCGCCTCTAATGCTGCGATCTCTTCATTTCCACGAATTATTTATCCATTCCTTTCTCGATTTCTCCCCTCTTGTCCATTGTTTACCACTTGTTGTTCTTCTTCCCCTTCGTCCACAGAGTCTGATCTCCAAGTATGCACGCTTACTCTATCATAATCCACTGTTCTATCCGATATTGGTTGAATTGGTGATTGAATTTGATTTTCTTCATCATTCCTTAAGTTCCTTCTTGAGGATTCTCCCATTTCATTTCTATCTTCTCCGGCAAGTCTCCTACTCCTCCTAACAGTTGTTGGTTGCTCAGATGCATTTCTCCTTCTAGCTATTTCTTGATTTTGGTAAACTGTTGAAAATTATATGAAATTTCTTCCTTACTACTCCAAATTCCTTCAAATCACTGTAGGATCCAAATATCGCAACAACAACACACTTGCGGAACCTTCATTAACAACGTCGCGAAACCGTCGCAAAGTGATTTCAGAAATGACATAATAAATGACGATAGCGTAAACATGAAGAAAGTGCAAAAACTAGAGTGTCTGCGAGATTTAACATTTATACTCTTGCGAGGATGTCGCAAGGTAAATCCGAAATTAAGGGAAATATTAGTTGTACATGAGCTGTCATCCACTATGTAAACACTATATAAAGAGGAGAGCAGGAGAGAGAAAGGGAGATACACATTTTTTGGAGGAGAGATACATTTCTGGAGAAGATACATTTTAGTAAGAGGGAGAATTTTAGGAGGAGAGAGATATTTTTTAGAGAGAGAATTTATTTTCTTTATCATCTTCTTCCCCAAATAATTAGATATAGAGTTCTATCAAATATCCATTAATGGAGATTCTAAATGTAACAATAATGTAATCTCAACAATCATAGTGAAGAATCGTGGATGTAGATCACATTGATCGAACCACGTAAAAAATCTTATGTGTCTATTTAAATTTCTAGCACTTATATTTGAAATTTAGATGATTAATATGTTTAGAACTAGAAATTATTATCAAGATATAGTGAGGGGTGTAGTGTAGGATTTCCTGCAACTACATATGCGCTAGAAACAGGGAGAGAGTAATGGATTTTGTCCTTCCTGTAACTTGTTGGATCAAGAAATTTCCATGAAAATTAGTTACTGTTCATACTTTTTATTTAGATCTATAAAATTTAGGTTCAAAAATGGAAGTTTTATGGAAGAAATCACACTTTCAGGGAGAAAACACCATCAAAAATTCAAGGACATGAAAAGAGGAAGAGAAAAAAATAGGTTGGTGTGATGAAATTCAAGGAAAAAAGCTAATTTTTTAATGGAAGATTTCATATTCAGGAGAAAAAGCAAGAGGAAAATTGTTGAAGGAAATAAAGGAAGAACGAAGATAAGGATAAGAACAAAACGTTGTGAATTTTATCACAAACATAAGCTCGCACAGATGGTTTGATTTGGAGCGAATAAGCAAGAGGTCAAGGGTTCGAATTCGCAGAGACACATATTTTTTATTTTTCAGTGGCGAATAAGAGAATAAAGAAAAAAGTTGTGGGTTAATTTCGCAGAGAGGTTCTTGAACAGTTGGTTCAGCGAGCAATATGTGAGTTTGAGGTCGCAAGTTCGAATTCACTTGCGAGCATAATTTTCTTCTTTTTACAGAAGGGAAAAAATGGATAATTTCTCAAGGTTGTTTCATTATTTCGCAAACAAGAGGCAGCACAGTTGGTTATCTGCGAAATTAATGAGTTCATGGTCTCGTGTTCAAATCCCAACAAATGTATATTTTTCGCATGAATATTTCGCAAGGGTATTTCACAAAGAAGAAAGTAAGTTATTATTTCGCAGATATAGTTCGTAAACAGAAGCCAGCAAAGTTGGTCAGAGGTAAAGACAATGAGCTTGAGGTCGCGAGTTCAATTCCCACCTCTCGCGAATTTTCGCATATTTTTGAACTTTCAAATGAGAAAAACTGGAATAAGGTTATGAAATTATGTGTTTCTTTCGCAAACAACAAGTAGCGCAGATGGTCAGGGATTAGGAGTATGGGTTAGAGTTCGCATGATCAATTCTCGCAAAGCTCAATATTTTTCACACTTTTTGGAACTACTGAAAAGAAAGGAAGAATAATAGAGTGGCAATATGTGTTTCTTTCGCAAGCTGAAGCTAGCTTAGATGGTCAGCAGTAAAGGGAAGGAGTTTGATGTGTAGGGTTCGAATCTCCCCATTCGCAAAAAGTTTTTGCACTTCGCAAATGTTTACCTTGCGAACGTTCGCATCACGAACATTTCGCAGATGTTCGTTTGCTTCACGCAAATGTTTACTTCGCACAGTCTTTGATAATTTCGTAAGGATATTTCGCAAGAAGAAAGTAGGTGGTTATTTCACAGACACACTTCGCAGAGGCAGGGCTAGCACAGTTGGTCAAGAAGCATGAATGCAAGCAGAAGGTCGCAGGATCAATTCTTGCTCTCGCACATTTATTTTTGTTATGCGAAATTTCACACAGACTTTGCTTATCTCGCAAAGAAGAAAGTTGATGATTATCTCGCAAATTAATTTCACAAGAGAGGGTTAGAACAGTTGGTATGATGCGAGAATATGCAAGAGGCGAGTCAAGGGTTCAAATCTCATTTCTCACATTTCTTTTTCTTTGCGAGATAATTATATTTTGTGCGACCTTTATACATTTCAAGGATGCTAGCTTCACAAGCCAATCATATACTTCGCAAGAGACGACAACAATATCAAACCACAAAAGCTAAGTACCACTTTCCTTGAACATTTTACTTTTACAACAAATATAAAGATTTTTGATTTGATTTACAAAAAAGCGATTCAATCGCAAGATTACAAATATTACTAAGATTTTAAGATTATAAAGACTTCAAAATTACAAAGATTTCTAGATTTCAAAGTTACAAAAAAATAAAAATAAAAATAAAAATAAATCAATTTATATATTTCTCTAGAATATTTCTTTTATAGACAATAAAGGATTTTTGATTTGAATCACAAAATGCGATGCGATCGCAGAATTATAAAGATTTCACAACTACAAAGATTTCAGGACTATAATGTATTAGAATTTTTCTTGAATATTTACTTTGCTTCAAATGATATGATATTATGAGAATGAATGAAAGAAATGATTTAGAAATGAAGGAATGAATGAAAAGAATGAAAGACATGAAGCGATAATTTCGCAGAGATAATGGAAATGCGATAATTTCGCAAAGATAATGAGAAGAGATAATCAAAAATGAATGATTGAACGAATTGACAAAAATGAATGAGTGAGTGAATGGGACGAACCTTTATGGCGTACACCTAGTTCGCGAATGATATTTCGCAAAGAGGTAAATGTAAGACCTAAAGTGCGTCATATAAGGGGGTATCTCTTGACATGGCTCAGCGAAAAGGTTACACCGCTCCTGGAACCTGAGTCATGGAGATTTGGGGCTCATGAAAGCCTATCCAGGAGAGATACCTTGGATTTCCAACTATATATATAAGGTTATACCCTGGTTGGACGCCCGAGGGTCTCTTCCAAGGAGTCGATGTATGCTCAAGGCGGGGTACACGGTTGAGCCAAGAGTGCCTGGGCATTTGAAGTGTCTCGGCCATTCTTGGCAAGTCTTGGTATATGCTGCACTCGGCCCGAAGAAAACTCCACTTAGGGTGCAGTCTCGTAACCATAAGCCATATAGGTATAAGGGATAAGAGGCTGCGAAAACAACTGTTGTTGTTAAGACCGGATGGGAGGAGATAGTCTTGTATGGCCGATATACGCCTCCTTGAAGGGGCAACCAGGGAAAAGATAAGGGCGGCACCCTCCATTAGGGAGCTGATAAGTGTCAAAAGACGCAAATGTCATGAGGCTTTATTTTCGCAAGGAAATTTAGGCTTGTCATATTTGTGCAATGATCCTGAAGAGGCAATAATACAAAAGACAGAGATAAGGCGAGATCAATGGGTCTTTACATGAAAGTGTAAAGACGTCCTGCGATTTCGTCGCAAGACGACAATGTCATGGGGCTTTATGTTCGCAAGAATATTTAGGCCTGTCATATTGTCGCAATAATGAGGGGTGGCAAAATAAGACCTTTAACTAGGAAGGCGAAATAAGACCACACAAGAAACTGATAAGGCAAGACCAATGGGTCATTACATGAAAATGTAAAGACGTCCTGCGATCTTGTCGCAATGACAAAATTCAACATAAACATTTTGAATGTAAGTAACAGAGATCTTTCATCGCAAAAACGATTACATGATAAGCTTGCGAGCTTGATAAAATGATTAAATGATAAACTTGCGAACATGTACATAATAATGAGACTGAGGCAATGCAAATGCCACACACTTGATATTATGATCATATTATTATGTAATACTAATAGTGTAGGAATAAGAAAAGATGAAACACAAGTAAGAACTTGCGAGGAACAATGAATACGCAAAGAGTAATGCATATACTAGAGACGAAATCAGAGAAATGACGAACGAAAGCGATTTAAAGCTACATCAGTTTTAAAGCGGCAAAATGAGCTAAGTAACACAAACATTAGCTATACATTGCAGTAGATAAGCATTCTCATCATACAAGCATCATATTCGCATCATGAAAGCATCGCATAAGCATTTCATGGCATAAACATTGCATACACATTTCATAATATAATCATTACATAAGCATTATATTCGAACAAGTATTTTACAAAATTTCGCAGAATTATTAAGAATCTCGCAGAATGTGATTATTTTACAAGATAAGATAAGCAACTTGAAGAGATTATACTATCGCATGAGCGCAAAGCATGAGACAGAGGCAAGATAAGAATGAAAAAACAACTCGCTCGTTCTTAAGGATTCTACCCTCATAGATAAAGAACAGAGGCAACTATGGATTACCAAGAAAACATTTTATGTTCTTTATCTTCTCGGCAAGAATCATTTCCAAAGAAGATGTTCACCGATGAACAACAAAAATTCTCACCAAAAATGGAGTAATAATTTCGCATGAATAGAGGCAATAATTTCGCATGAATAGAGGCAATACTTACTACTCTCATTAAAGGATAAATACTTCTTATATTCCGAGGATTAATATTTCTAATATTTCATACTTCTAATTTCGCATGATTAGTTCGCAATACTTCTTATTCACTTCGCAAAGCTTCAGAACTTCGCAAAAGAATAGAGCATAGCATGAGGCAAAGAACATGGAGCGAGAGTTTCGCATGATGGATTCGCAATACTTATTATATTTAGAGGATTAAGTACTTCATACTTCTTATACTTCGAGAATACTTCATACTTCTTATACTTCAAGGATACTTCATACTTCGCGTACTTCAAGAGTTGATACTTCTTATTTAATTCGCAAAGCTTCGGAACTTCGCAAAAGAATAGAGGCAAGTACGTACTTTTCAAGTCCAGTATTCTTTCGCTCGTTCCTTTATCAACAAAGATTAAAGACACTACAACAACGGATTTTTTCTTAAAGATCGCTCTTCAAGCAATATTCAAGAAAAAAGAGGCAAGATGTAGGATCCAAATATCGCAACAACAACACACTTGCGGAACCTTCATTAACAACGTCGCGAAACCGTCGCAAAGTGATTTTTAAAAGACATAATAAATGACGATAGCGTAAACATGAAGAAAGTGCGAAAACTAGAGTGTCTGCGAGATTTAACATTTATACTCTTGCGAGGATGTCGCAAGGTAAATCCGAAATTAAGGGAAATATTAGTTGTACATGAGCTGTCATCCACTATGTAAACACTATATAAAGAGGAGAGCAGGAGAGAGAAAGGGAGATACACATTTTGGGGAGAGATACATTTTAGTAAGAGGAAGAATTTTAGGAGGAGAGAGATATTTTTTAGAGAGAGAATTTATTTTCTTTATCATCTTCTTCCCCAAATAATTAGATCTATAGTTCTATCAAATATCCATTAATGGAGATTCTAAATGTAACAATAATGTAATCTCAACAATCATAGTGAAGAATCGTGGATGTAGATCACATTGATCGAACCACGTAAAAAATCTTATGTGTCTATTTAAATTTCTAGCACTTATATTTGAAATTTAGATGATTAATATGTTTAGAACTAGAAATTATTATCAAGATATAGTGAGGGGTGTAGTGTAGGATTTCCTGCAACTACATATGCGCTAGAAACAGGGAGAGAGTAATGGATTTTGTCCATCCCTTCTAAATTTTCTTTAGTAAGAGAGATAGATTCAGAGGAAATGATGGAAGAAGAGGCAAAAGCTGAGTCATCCTTAGCCATAAGAATGCCAGTTGGAGGAGTTTGATCAACAAGGGAAGATGAGGTAGAGGCATTAAGAGTAAAAGTGGAGAGGGGAACATTCTGAAGAATTTCATTAACGGAGAATTCAGGGACTAATTTCTCAGGAGAGTTCATCGCAGGAGAAGATGATTTGTTATGAGAATAAGGAATTGGGTTATCTTGCGAAGATGCCGCAGGAGAAGTAGTAAATGTAAACCCGGGAGAAGTAATGGCGGGTGCGACGAGGGTTTAAAGTGGCGAGGTTTCTTGGGAGATAAATTAATATCTTTGTCATCCTGCGAATAACAAAGTTAAATAAGAAACAGAGGCAACAATATTGTTATTAAAAAGATAAATGTTTCTTAATACCTTGTCATTTGCGGTCTTTCTCTTGGAAGCAAAGGACTTCTACTGCGAACTCTTGGGAATATTAGGTTTGTAACGATGGATTTGGTGCTAGACTTGTCCTTGCTAAAACAAAAGGGGAAAAATATCAGAACAAAACTATTTCATAAGGAAAGATCAATCAACGAAATGATTAAATTTAACAAAGTTCGCAAACCTTGATGCCATGGAAACAGTAGCAGAAGAATTACAGTAGAAAGACGATGAAGAAGACGGTGAAGAAAGATAGTGGAGGAAAATTGCAGACAGTAAAGAAGATGAAATAAAAGGAAAGAAGAATTCTCATGGGAAATTCTCCCTTAAATAGACAGGAAAAGAGTAACCGGGTAGCATTAAAAACTATCGGTAAAAAGGGAATTTTAGACACGTGTAAGCGGTCATCCCTAAATGCACGGAACTTTGTCGACAAAAATTTTGGTGAAAAATAGACAATCGCGATATTTCAAAGTGTAATATCGCAAACCCAAATACGACTTCGCAGAGCACTAAAAGAATGATGTAGCATATGATATCAGTATAATTCATGAGGAAAGTATGAACAACCTGCGAGGATATGAACTCATAGCATGAGGCAAAGAACATAGAATGAAAGTTACGTATGACGGATTTGCAATACTTCTTACATTTAGAGGATTAAATACTTCTTATATTTCTTCAAGAATATTTCATACTTCGGGATGATACTTTTAAAATTACTTTTCAAAGCTTCGGAACTTCGCAAAAGAATAGAGGCAAGTACGTACTTTTCAAGTCCAATATTCTTTCGCTCGTTCCTTCATCAACAAAAATCAAAGACTATTACAACAACGGATTTTTTCTTAAAGATTGCTCTTCAAGCAATATTCAAGAAAAAAGAGGCAAGATGTAGGAGCAGAATATCGCGACATCAATACTTTGCGAGAATAATAAACGACTACACTGCGAAGGCATCGCAGGGAAGTAATATAAATGACGCAATGGATGACGATAGTCAAAACATGAGAAAAGTATGAAGACTTGGCGAGATTTAGGAGTGTCGCAAGGAAAAACGTTTATAACACTCGCGACACTTCGCGAGTTATTCCCGAAAATAAAGGACAGCTTAGCTGTCATCCACTGTGTATTACCCTATATAAAGGGTTGAGTTAGTCTGTTGTGAGAGAGGATTCTTTTTGAATTGTTAAGCAAGTCATTAGGAGAGAGAAAATTAAGAGCGATTGTAATTTCTTTAGCTCTGTTCTACATTTCTTTGTAAATCTTTCAAGAAAACAATCAATAAAATATATTGTTACTCATCTTCAAATGGTTTAATTAAGCAAATTCGAGTGAGGGGTGTAGTGTGGGATTTCCTGCAACTACATCTCTAGAGCTATATTAGGGTTTTCAATACGAAAAAGTTGTTTATCCCTGATTCTAAGTAGCATAATTGTGGGTAGTGCTTGTAGTGATATATCCTACTAGCCACAAGTGAATCATAACTTTTGTTAAAACGTTTAGTGCTTTTACACATTCGTTTGCATTGATTAGTCTTATTCCATAATACTTATTGCTTTTAGGGAGTTAAACTTAATTGTGCTTTTACACTTTAGGTTGCTTTCTACGAAGAATTCACATATGCATCTTTTAATGTGGTTGTGATGAAATCAGGGAATTAACGGGTTATACTTGCGATCAAGGTATCCTAGGACTTTTAGTAAATACGAGATTAAAATACCAATTCTAATCATTGATGAAAATACATGTTTGTGAATGATACTATCTCGTGACCAATATCTTCTCCTTATTGATTATTCCAACTATTTGCTTTGCTTTATTTTATTTTAACTTTAGTATTTCGTTAAAACAACAAACATCCCCCCTTGGTTACCTTAGAAACTGAAAATTGCATAACAACAATTGCCTCTCTGTGGATACGAACTCTTCCTTACCTTGTGCTTCATTTAAATTTAGTGAGTAAGAAAGTGAAATTAATTTTGACGGATTGACAACCGACCAAATTTTGGCGTCGTTGCCGGGGAGGCATACGGCTAGTTATTAAGTTTTTAGTTTCTTATTTCTGTTTTTGCTTTTGTCTTTGCTTCTTGTTTCTTGTCTTGTTTCTCACTTGTTTGCGAGAATTGTTTGCAGGTACCTAATCTCTGGCTTCTAAGGATTGGAATTATCCAAGGTGCGGGATAGCTACTCGAAAAGGCACAATACTCCAACCAAGGCGAAACACAACGGACGAGCACGAGTTGGAAGTAGGAGAAGAGATTTTCCAACAACAAGAAGAAGAAGCAATGGGTGATGCAAATCGTTCACTCAAGGACTTAGCTTCTCATAGGCTTGATACACAACAGGGGTGTATTCAAACGAACTCTACTTTTGAGATAAAGCCGGGGTTGCTTAGAGAATTACCAAAATTCCATGGCATGGTGAATGAAGACCCAAACAAACATCTTATGGACTTCCACACCATTGTCACGGCTATGCTTCCAGCGAATGTTGAGGCGGATGGTACAATGTTGAAAGTTTTCCATTTCTCTTTAATGGATAGTGCTAAGGATTGGTTGTACTATTTACCTCCCGGAAGTGTCACAACATGGAATGGGTTAAAGAAACTCTTTTTAGAGAGATATTTTCCTGCATCAAAGGCTACTCAAATTCGCAAGGAGATTTGTGGGATGAAGCAAAATATGGGAGAATCCTTATATGAATGTTGGGAACGATACAAGAGATTGGTGGAAAGCTGCCCTCACCACCAATTTAGTGACGCTATGATCATCCAATACTTCTATGAAGGACTCCAATCAAGTGATAGGAATCTTATTGACGCTGCGGGTGGTGGTGCACTAGTTAGCAAAACGGTGGCACAAGCTAGAGAGTTAATTGAAAATATGGCAGTGAACTCCCAACAATTCTTGAGTCGTGGTTCGGATGTGATTCTAAAAAAGGTGAATGAAGTGAGCGAGGTTGAGGAACTTCGTCAACAATTGGGTAACATGTCGGCAATGATGCAACAAGTTGCAGCCGCGGTGATACCAAGTTCCTCTCAAACTTATGAGGACGAGCAAGCTAATGCGATCTTTCCAAATCAACAAAGACGGTATGATCCCTACTCAAACACTTACAATCCGGGATGGAGAGATCACCCCAATTTTAGCTATGCCAACAAGCAAGGAGCGGTTCAACAACCTACCTTCAACTTTTCAAGTGGATTTCAACCTCAACAACAACAATTCCAGCCGAGACAACAATTTCAGCAACCACAAGCACAACAATCGATGCAAAATCAAGGTTCTGATATTGATTCAAAGCTTCAAATAATGATGCAAGGTATTTCTACCATGTTTAAAGAGAGTCAACAAGAAACTAAGAGTGCTATCAAGGAATTGCAAACACAAATGGGTTCCATGGCTATTGAGTTGAACCAATTGAAGGCACAAAATAGTGGGAAACTCCCTTCTCAACCTATTAACCCAAAAGAGGGTGTCAATGCTATTACGTTGAGAAGTGGTACACAACTTGTGCAACCCGAGGTTACTGATTCGGGCAAGGTGGACACACCAAAGGAACCTGTTTTGGAGGAGAATAATGAGGATTCTCCCCAAACTTCTGAGGTACCTATTCCTAACTCTAAAACTCCGGTTTCTACTTATGTTCCTCCTTTACCTTTTCCTCGCAGATTTGCAAGTTCTAAGAAGGCGGAACTCGAAAAGGAGATTTTAGACGTTCTTAAAAAGATCCATGTGAACATACCACTCATTGATGCTATCAAGCAAGTTCCAAAGTATGCAAAGGTGTTGAAGGACTTGTGTACCAACAAACAAAGACTCAAAGGTAATGAAGTGCTTAGTGTGGGGGAGAATGCTTCGGCAATCTTACAACACAAACTCCCACTTAAGTGCAAGGATCCGGGTAGTTTTGACATTCCCGTCACAATTAGTAACAAAACATTTAACAAAGCTATGTTGGATTTAGGTGCATCCATTAATGTTATGCCGGCGTCAATGTATAATTCACTTGATCTTGGTCCTCTTAAAAAGGCTGAAATTGTATTGCAATTAGCCGATCGCTCTAATGTCTACCCAATGGGTATTGTTGAGGATGTTCTTGTGCAGGTTAATCAACTTGTATTTCCAGCTGACTTTTGTGTGCTAGAGATGGATGAAGGATTACCAGACTCGTCTCTTCCATTGCTACTTGGGCGTCCCTTCATGAAAACGGCGAGAACCATAATTGATGTGGATAAGGGAACGTTGACCATGGAGTTTGATGGAGAAACAATACGTTTCAACATTTTCGAGACGATGAGATATCCTAGCGATGTCCACTCTTGTTTCTCCATTGATGTTATGGATACATTGGCACAACAAATGTTTGAATTAAACGGTGATGATGCTTTGGAAACCGTGTTAACTATATCCATGGATAATGGTGTAGAGTGTGGTAATGAAGTCAAGGAAGCCCTTGGTGATCTTAATTCACTACAAGGATGCCCGGAAACTCATAATATCTCTTTTATTTCTTTACCATGCAGTGATGAAAAGCTTGTACCTTCAATTGTTAAATCTCCAAAGTTAGAGTTGAAACCTCTTCCCGACCACCTAAAGTACTTGTACTTGGGTGATAATGAAGAGTTAAGCGTGATTGTTTCTAATGAGCTTAATGATTTACAGAGCAAAAACTTTTAAGGGTGCTAAGGAAGTACAAGACGGCCATAGGATGGACAATTGCCGATATCAAGGGTATAAGCCCGCCGTTTGTATGCACAAAATTCGTTTGGAGGATGATGCAAAGCCTACTAGGGAAGCGCAACGTCGTTTGAATCCTCCCATGATGGAAGTTGTGAAAAAGGAGATACTCAAGCTTTTGGAAGTGGGTGTTATCTACCCCATATCCGATAGCAAGTGGGTAAGCCCGGTACAAGTAGTACCAAAGAAATCAGGTGTGACAGTGGTGGAGAATGATAAGAATGAACTTGTCCCAACTCGTGTGCAAACCGGTTGGAGGGTTTGTATTGATTACAGGAAATTGAATGCCACCACTAGAAAAGATCATTTTCCATTACCTTTTATTGATCAAATGCTTGAACGTTTAGCTGGACACTCTTATTATTGCTTTCTTGATGGCTATTCAGGTTATAATCAGATTGTGATAGCGCCTAGGAGGACCAAGAGAAAACCACTTTCACTTGTCCTTTCGGTACTTTTGCTTATAGAAGGATGCCTTTTGGCTTATGCAATGCTCCAGCTACTTTTCAAAGGTGTATGGTAAGTATCTTTTCGGAATATGTTGAAAACATAATCGAAGTGTTCATGGATGACTTTAGTGTCTTTGGTGATTCTTTTGACCTTTGCTTGAACAACTTGTCTCTAATCCTTGAACGATGTGTTGAAACAAATCTTGTGCTAAATTGGGAGAAGTGCCATTTCATGGTAACTCATGGCATAGTTTTAGGCCATATAATATCTTCTAAAGGCTTGGAAGTTGATAAATCTAAGATAGACCTTATTCGTGCTCTAACCCCTCCCACTACGGTGAGGGAGATACGCTCTTTTCTTGGTCATGCAGGTTTTATCGTAGATTCATCAAGGACTTTTCCAAGATAGCATCACCACTTTGTAACTTATTGCAAAAAGATGTGGTTTTTAACTTCGATGAGAAATGTATGGCGGCATTCAATCGTTTGAAAGAACTTTTGATTTCAGCCCCTATCATTAAACCACCGGATTGGAGTAAGCCTTTTGAGCTCATGTGTGATGCAAGTGACTATGCGGTTGGTGCGGTGCTTGGGCAACGTGTGGGGAAGCTTCCTCATGCTATCTATTATGCTTCTAGAACGTTAAATGAGGCCCAACAAAACTACACAACCACTGAAAAAGAGTTATTAGCCATTGTTTTTGCTTTAGAAAAGTTTCGCTCTTATCTAATTGGTACAAAAGTTGTTGTCTTTTCTGATCATGCAGCGCTTAAGTACTTGCTTACAAAGAAAGAGGCGAAACCGAGGCTCATACGGTGGATTTTACTCTTGCAAGAGTTCGATATTGAAATCAAGGACAAGAAAGGGATTGAGAACACCGTTGCGGATCACTTGAGCCGACTTGCTGTGGACAAGGAGACTATCCCGTTGCGTGAAAGTTTCCCGGATAAGCAACTATTCTCAATTGCCTTTGGAGAACCATGGTATGCCGATATTGTCAATTACTTAGTTTCTAAACAAATCCCAAAGAACTTGTCTCGTGCTGAGAGGGACAAACTTAAGAGGTTAGGGAACCAATACATATGGGATGATCCGTACTTATGGAAACATGGTAGTGACCAAGTAATACGAATGTGCGTTCCCGAATCTGAATTTAATTATATCTTGTCTTTTTGTCACTCTTATGCTTGCGGAGGACATTTTGGGAGTAAGAGAACCGCACACAAGGTACTAGAAAGTGGTTTTTATTGGCCAACTTTGTTTAAGGATGCACATATATTTTGTACAACTTGTGATAGGTGCCAAAGAACCGGCAATCTAGGTGCCCGAAATCAAATGCCACAAACTTTTATTCAATTTATTGAAGTTTTTGATGTATGGGGTATTGATTTTATGGGGCCTTTTGTCAACTCCCATGGGAATTTTTATATCTTACTTGCGGTTGATTATGTCTCGAAATGGGTGGAAGCTAAAGCCACCCCAACTAATGATTCTAAAGTGGTTTGATTTTGTGCAAGCTCATATTTTTGCAAGGTTTGGAATTCCAAGAGCCATAATTAGCGATGGGGTTCTCACTTCAAAAACAGGATTTTACAAAGCTTGTTGATGAAGTACAATGTGTCACACAAGATTGCAACACCTTATCATCCCCAAACCAATGGACAAGCCGAGGTGTCTAACCGGGAGGTGAAATCTATTCTAGAAAAGACGGTGAATCCAACAAGGAAGAATTGGAGCATGCGACTTAATGACGCTTTGTGGTCGTATAGAACCGCATATAAAACACCTATCGAGATGTCTCCCTTTAGGCTTGTGTATGGTAAACCTTGTCACTTACCCGTGGAAATTGAGCATAAGGCGTTTTGGGCTATTAAGCAATGCAACATGGAGATGGATGGGGCTGGAAAGCAAAGGAAGTTACAACTCCAAGAGCTAGAGGAGCTTCGCAATGATGCATTTGAAAGTTCACGCATTTATAAGGAAAAGACGAAAGCATTTCATGATAACATGATTTCTAGGAAACAATTTTGCATTGGGCAGAAAGTGCTTTTGTTTAATTCTCGCTTGCATTTATTTCCGGGTAAATTAAGGTCACGATGGATCGGACCTTTTATTGTTACTAATGTGTTTTCTCATGGTGCGGTGGAAATTCGTAGCATAGCTACAGGGAAAGAACTTAAAGTTAATGGGCACCGGTTGAAACCATATTATGAGAATTTCACTTCCGAAGTGGTGGAAGGAGTTAACTTTGTGGATGTACTCCCTCTGGAGGAGTCATAGAAAGCAAGGAGATAGTCGGGCTGACGACTTTAAACCAAGCGCTAAGAGAGAGATAAGGTGGATGGTGCTAACTGCGAACAAGATCACAAGTGGTATGTAAGTTAGCAATTCGATGTCACCAACATGGTTGATAAAAATAGCACTCAAGAGATCAAAATAGTTCTTCTATGGTGGGAAGTTGGACAGCTCACCATTCTGCCCGGAATTTACGTACGGTGACACACACTCAAAAAGCACAAATTTAGACAAGTTCAAAGAATTGAAGGTTGGTGCCTCACATTATGTAACTTGGGTAGTCTCCACTATAGGGGACCACTACTCTAATACCGAATTTGAGTCTGCACCTTATTTGCCACTGGCATGGTTAAATCCAACTTTAACTCTCATACAATTAAGAAACCCGATCATGTTCTCTGTCATCTCTAAGTTCAGTCACTAGTATGAGATTCTCGATGTAATCTTAGCGACATGTATACTATGTGACTCTAAACTAACTACAAGTTGGAGTTTTCTTATTCACTATTTCACAAAAAAGTTGAAAAATTGCAAAAATTTACAACGCAAACCACTCCCCCACACTTAAACTTTACATTGTCCTCAATGTAAATTGAATCGCCCAAAGTAAGTCAAGGTGGGAAATCCTAACAAGAAATCAGAAAAAATAAAGTAAAAACAAAACAAGAAAAACTAAAAACAAGAAAAGAAATAAATACAAGACAAGAAATACTCATCCTTTGGGTTGCCTCCCAATCACCAACAGGTCCATAGAAACACCATCATCATCAACAAGAGGAGCATCACAAATTTGAAGGAAAGTTGAACACGTTCATGGTTTACAAGCAACGGTACAGAATTGAGCAGATTTTAGATTCAAGTATAGCAACAAAACAAGGGGCAGAATTTTTATAAGTTGAAGACTATAGTACAAGAGTGAAAATTATCAAAGATGAGAGTTCGAGGATCAAGACATATAAGTTGTGAAGAATCAAGCGGTAAAGTACTTACACCATGGCCTTTGTACTTGCATTTTTATTTTTATTTTATTTGTATTTTACTTTCTCTTGTCTAAAAAAAAATGATGAAAAAACGAAAAAAAAAAAAAATTGATTATTAAAAAAAAAAAAAAAAAAAAGAAAATTAAAAAAAAAAGAAGAAAAAAAAAAATTGGGTTTGTATAGTTTGTTTTTAGTTTTGTATTCTTTCAATAAAGCCAATGGAAAGAAGGAATATCTATAATGAAGTTTCAAGCGACATGGAATTTGAGGGAAAGAATCATATTGTCGAGATTCTACGAAGTTCAAGAGTTATCATCAAGAGTTGAAGACCGAAGACGAAGATGAAGACACCGATTGAAGACCGAAGACGTTTATATGGATCTTTGTGAGAGTGGTGCTAGCCGCACGCCGAACGGATACGAGGTAAGTAAGCATATTCCCACCTTCGTTAAGTGGTTGATTTCCTTTCGAAGAGATCGTCAGAAAATTGGGTTTTCAAAAATATATAAAAGATGTGGGTTTTCAAAATACTTCGGAGGGTTTTTACCTTCCTACCATTCAACGTGTCGCAGGATTCTCTCTTCATTCCTACTGGACACATGTGTGACCCATAAAAAGCTGTTTATTATTGAGAGCAATATCATAAAACCCTTTCTTGTGAGGCAGAGTCGAGACTTTTGATCACTCCGAACCCGAATTTTTGTCGAGAAGGGATGGTTATCTCTCTCTCAACTTTTAAGAATGAGATTGTGTTCATTTATGTGTCTAACTTCTTATGACTAGTGTGCAGAATCTCTATGTCTTCTTAGCGCGTTGGATACTATCATTTCGGAGAACTAGTAAGTTGGAAAAATAGGTTTTGTGGGTATATCTCTAGTAAACCCTCACGAGACTATAACTCGTCCACTAGGGACACCTAGGGGTTTAAAGGCTTGTTATTTATGCTAAAAGTGACCGTAGCCTCGACGACACGGAGTTGTATGTATTCTCTTGATTTGTTTTGTTTGATTTGATCGAGGACTAGCAAAGTCTAAGTGTGGGGGAATCTGATAGGTGTCTAAAACACCTAATTTACTATCTAGTAGTTACGCTTTCTTTGCTATTTTTCTTGTGAATTATGTACTTTACGCGTGTTTTTGAGTTATTAGGTACTCTGGAGTCGCACGGAGGAAAAGAAGCGGAAATCATTCAATTTGAGCAAGAAGGGCAGAAGTGTCATTGCGTATGCATGTGCTATCGAGAGCACAATAGAGGTTAAGGGGTTGCAAATCAAGATGGCCCTTATCTGATGAGTGGTGCCTATAATCACTCTGGTTACCCCTTATCTGCCTTACCTGAGTGGCTATATCCTCTTACATTTCTTACAACAAAACCAAAATTTCAGAGAAGTTAATTATTATCATTTGAGTTTCACCTGAAGTTCATAAACGAGAGAGAAATGGTGGCGCCGTATGACAGAGAGATCGAGAAAGTGGAGCTGTGGAAGATTGAAATCGAGAAGTGAGATCCATAAGAAGACATCGACGAATTTGCTGCTCAAATTACAGAGAAATTAAAGTTAGGGTTTGAATTGATTTCGAGATCTCAGAGAAAATGGGTTGGTGGTTTTGCTGATGAATCCATGAAAGTTCAGGGTAGAATTGGAGATTGTTTAAGGGTTTGTAGAGATCATGGTGTTGATTTTCATGGGTCTGATGATGAAATTGCAAGGAGACGAGATGATGTTTGCTGCCATGGGAATCGTGGCTAGGAGAAGATGATTTGAATCAAAGAATGAATTCGATGATGTTTGCTGGTGGAGTATCAGGCTCTGGTGGATCTGTGGAAGGAATTTGAGCATGAATCTGTAATGGGTTGAGGTTTTTGCTGCTCAAATTGAGCTTGAAGTTAGGGTTCCAGTAAAGAACCACTTTAAGATGAAATTGGGTCTGTTCTTGAAATCAGAGGATGGAGATGGTTCAGCTGTGTATGAGTCTGGATTTGGCAGTTGGGGTTTGCTTCAAATTTTGTGTTGGCTGGAGATGGATGCCATGAAGAGCAGGATGAAGTGTGACTTATGGGGTCTGTTAATGGCTTGAGATGTTGATGTTTGAATTGGTCATTACAGCTGAAATGGAACAAGGATTGGCGCTGAGTCTGAACTGGTTTTGTTTATTGTTGTGCTACTGCCGAGATGGCTGAGAAGGTTGGAATGAGCTGCCAGGGGTAGGGTGCATGTGCTGCAACTGTGGTGGTGTTGCAGGTGTTATATGATGTTGCAGAGCTGAAGGCAGGCTATGGCAATGCAATGGCTCTAATTGGAGCTTGTTGGTGGCTCAGGGCAAGAAGAAGAAGTGACAAAGAGTTGAAGTTGCAGTGGTGAAAGCATGGCCATCTTGGCTGGAGTTGAATGTAAAATTTCAGCAGCAATGTGCAGTGATTGAATGAAGTTCAGGTGGAGTGAAGAAGTATGGTGGCTCAGGTGGTTGAATGGGTATACTCTGGTGCTGTTGAGAAGGTGGTTTTACAGGGAGATTTGATGGAATTGTGGTGGTTAGCAAGGCACTGATGTTATGGGAAGTGATGGTGCAATTACAGGCAATGGAGCTGGTGTTGGCTGTGTTAAGTTGCAGGTGACCTTGAGCTGACAAGGGAGTGGACTGTGTGTGTTGAGACTTGAGTCTGCCGCAGAATTGCAGCTGTGCAAGGCTGTTGCAGGTTGAGTCAAGTAATGGCATTGGTGATGTTGTGGAGCAGCAGGTACAAGGTGATGGAATTGGTGGTGCAAGGAGCAATCGCAAGGAAGTACATCTAGCCATGAGATTACAGGGTTGGAGTCTGTTAGTTGCTAATGAGAATGGATGAGCTGCTGTTGTCTCAGGTGGTGCAGCTATGGTCTGTGGAATTGGTGGTGATGTGAACTGTGGCATAGCTAAGATGGTGTTTGAATTACATGGAAATGGGGTTGTAGTTAGCTGCAGCTGTGAAGAAGGTAGGCCATTATGGCTGGAAGAGAAGTAGTGATGCACCATCCTGGTGCAACACAACATTTAGCCCCTGCAAAATGGCTTTGGCCTGACAATCAGTTAGGTCCTGATTCAGATGAGTTAGCCCTAACTCAGACCTGACTGGTTCTGACTGGCACTACCTGACTCAGGTCTGACTCTGAGTTGAGTCATCTGATTTGACTCAGTGATCTGGACTGAGTTGACCGAGTTGACCCGCCGAGTTGACTCGTTGACCGGTGACCGGGCGGACTTTGCCGGTCACCTGAACCGATTTCCGGCGACTCTTCTGGCCGATTTCCGGCCACAATACCAGATTTCCGGCGACCACTTTTGGGACATATTTTCTACATGGGTTTCTCCCTCTTATGGGCTTGGTGGATTCTCATCTAATGGACTTTGAAGACTAGACCTAATTTTAGAAGTTGGAGAAAAGCTATAAAAGGGAAAGTCTTCTACAACTTATCATATCTTATTCTTGGAATTTTGGAGAGCCGTTTTTGTTTACGCTTTTAGGGTTTGCTTTTGTTCATCTTCTTCTTCTTTTCAATTAATATTATGATGATGAATTCCATAGCTATGAGTAGCTAAACATATTATTGGTTATGGGATAAAAGTTGATTTCTCAACATGCTTTTGATTCAATGAATTAGTTTTGTCTCAGTAATTTATTGTTTGTGATTCACAATTAATAGTGTTATAAGATTTGAAAACTTGTTAGGTTGAGTCCGGAATCAATCCGATTTGCGTTCATCTCTAGAGCTATATTAGGGTTTTCAATACGAAAAAGTTGTTTATCCCTGATTCTAAGTAGCATAATTGTGGGTAGTGCTTGTAGTGATATATCCTACTAGCCACAAGTGAATCATAACTTTTGTTAAAACGTTTAGTGCTTTTACACATTCATTTGCATTGATTAGTCTTATTCCATAATACTTATTGCTTTTAGGGAGTTAAACTTAATTGTGCTTTTACACTTTAGGTTGCTTTCTACGAAGAATTCACATATGCATCTTTTAATGTGGTTGTGATGAAATCAGGGAATTAACGGGTTATACTTGCGATCAAGGTATCCTAGGACTTTTAGTAAATACGAGATTAAAATACCAATTCTAATCATTGATGAAAATACATGTTTGTGAATGATACTATCCCGTGACCAATATCTTCTCCTTATTGATTATTCCAACTATTTGCTTTGCTTTATTTTATTTTAACTTTAGTATTTCGTTAAAACAACAAACATCCCCCCTTGGTTACCTTAGAAACTGAAAATTGCATAACAACAATTGCCTCTCTGTGGATACGAACTCTTCCTTACCTTGTGCTTCATTTAAATTTAGTGAGTAAGAAAGTGAAATTAATTTTGACGGATTGACAACCGACCACCTGGTCCACCGGCCTCTAGTTGGTGGTGAAACCGTCGATCTAAGGACGATCATCCGGGGCGTCAGTCCCCAGCGTTAGAATTTTTGGAACAGGTGAGCCGCTCCAATCTGACATTAAACTGACAAGAAAACTGAGTATGTTGTTTATTGCTTCCTTTATCAGGTCCATGTTCCTTGTGTGGATCTCCTGGACTCGTGCCAACTCGACCAATCTTGGGATTTCTTCATTGGCTGCACCATTAGGTATAGCGTTGGGAGGAGGGATGTATCCATTCTCCAGGTTCTGAACGGAACTTGGATTTTTGGAATCAGTTTTAAGACCGACCATCTTTTTTAAAATTGGAATTGCAACCGAGAGATTAATCTCCCACTGTGGTCGCCAATTGTTTGTGGGTGAAAACTGTTTCTGCTGATTTTGGTAATTTTGGGTGTATGGATGAGAAACGAATCTAAACCCTAAACAATGCACTGCACGGGAGTACTTTTGATTCGATAGATCAATCTGTACAATCCTGGCCTAAACCAAGAAATGGTCGTTCCAGGCTTGCTTCGGTCACAAAGTGAAAAGGAAGGGTTGGTCTTCGGGAGGGAAGCGAAGAGAGTGTTGAGACCAGAATAGTTGATTCTGAAGATGTGGCTTGTTTTATGACTTGTATCAGAAAGTGAAACTGGCTTGCAGAGTGAAAAGCAATCAGTTCTTGGTGATTTCTGGATACTATGTTGTTGCCGACCAAAAACTTGTTTTTGGTGGAAATAGGTGAAGCCTATTTATACAAGTCATAATGAAACGTACCCTGGTCTCGTAGGAATTGGAAACGATTAAGTGGTGGAAGAATGGAGTAATGTATAACCGCCAGAAACCCATGCTTCCATGATGAAGGAAGTGAATCCGTTTACACCCGTTACTTCTTGCCGCCATTAATTGTCCTACTTCATGACACTTTCCTATAACGGGCATATTGCACGCCGCACGCTGTAAACCGCCAGACCAATACCCTGATGAGTATCCCTCAGTTTGTGACATATTTGATGTCTCGAGTGTTTTCGTGGAAAATATGTAGCATTTTGCTACGTGTGGCAAGTTAAAATCAAGAGACTTGCCGCAGGAAAATAGCATGTGATGCTATTAGTCTCGTCTTGGCCGGTCGCCTAAAACTTACCACAAGTCCGTTAGTTCGGTGGCGAACTTCGATGCTGAGATCGCATCTCATGAGGACGGGTAGCCGTTAATTATGGCTACCTTGTGTTGGCACCTGATAATGGTACAGTGGCGTTTTGGCGTACGCCAGTGGCAATTTGGCATGGCCGGCATGGCTCATGGATGCTAGTGGAACAGTGGTGTAAGTGGCGCCTGGCGTAGCCATGGCCACTAGATTTAGGCAGTTGGTCGCCTAAAACTTGCCACAAGTCTGTCAGCTCGGTGGCGAACTTGGATGGATGAGATTGCATCTCATGAGGAAGGGTAGCCGTTGATTATGGCCACATTCTGTTGGCACCTGTTAATGGCATAACGGCATAGCCGCGGCTTAGTGGCATGCGCCTACGGCATGGTGGCATAGCCGCGTCTGTGGCGTTGTGGCATGGCCACGCATGTGGCTTGGCAGCGTGGCCAAGGCCAGGATTTGGCGCTGTGGCCAAAGTTAGGACTTGGCGGCGTGGCCAAGGCTAGGATTTGGAGCCGTGGCAAAAGTTAGGGCTTGGCGGCGTGGCCAAGGCTAGGATTTGGCGTCGTGGCCAAAGTTAGGGCTTGGCGGCGTGGCCAAGGCTAGGATTTTGCGCCGTGGCCAAAGTTATGGCTTGGCGGCAAGGCCAAGGCTAGGATTTGGCGCCGTGGCCAAAGTTAGGGCTTGGCGGCGTGGCCAAGGCCAGGATTTGGCATCGTGGCCAAGGCTAGGATTTGGCGCCATGGCCAAGGCTAGGATTTGGCGTCGTGGCCAAAGTTAGGGCTTGGCGGCATGGCCAAGGCTAAAGTGGCTCGTGGCATGTTGTGGACTATGACCAAAAATTAGGGTTTCGGCTAAAAAGTCTTTGTTTCGATCACGAAATCCTAATTGGAGTCTGTTATGGCATTGGCCACGAATATAAAGTGGATTAGCACGTAGTGGCGTCATTTGTGGCACATTGGCATGTTACTGTGGCAGAGTGGCATGTTGGCATGTTACTGCGGCAGAGTGGCATGTTGGTATGCTGATTAATATGTTGTTGCGGCAGGACGTGTTTGGGTTACCGGTTAGTATGGTGGCGTGGCAGGTTGCGTTTGGCCTTTAATGTATGGTGGCGAGTTTAGAGCAACTTGATTGGTCAAGAAAATGGGCCGGCCAAACATAAGGCGCGACCACACCTCTAGTGCTCGTGGCGTATTTTAAAGTGACCTGATTGGTCGGTAGGAAGGAGAGGGGCCGGCCAAGCATGGGCGTGGCCACACTTCTGGTGTGAGTGTGGCGGCTTTAGAGCAACCTGATTGGTCGAGGGAGATGGGGCCGGTTTAGGATGGGGCGTGGCCAATGGCGCTGGTTGGCCTAAGGCATGGCCACGCCTCCCTTTGCTGTTGCTCCTATCCTGCGGCTCCTTGTTTTCTGATTCTGGGCAAGATTTTGCACCTGCTAATCCATGGTGGATTAATTGCCTAGTTTGTCTAGGCTTAAATTCGACAAGCAAGGTCTGATATACTGCTGTTTGTGGGTGAAAACCGTTTTTGCTGATTTTGGTAATTTTGGGTTTGTGGATGAGATACGAATCTAAACCCTAAATAATTTACTGCATGGGAGTAATTTTGATTCGAGAGACCAATCTGTACAATCCTGGCCTAAACCAAGAAACGGTCGTTTCAGGCTTGCTTCGGTCACAAAGTGAAGGAGAAGGGTTGGTCTTAGGGAGGGAAGCGAAGAGAATGTTGAGACTAGAATCGTTGATTCTGAAAGTGTGGTTTGTTTTATGACTTGTATCGGAAGTAGAACTGGTTAGCAGAATGAAAAGCTACCAGGTGATTTCTAGATACTTTATTGTTGCCGACCAAAACTTGTTGTTTGGTGAAAATAGATGAAGCCTATTTATACAAGTCATATTGAAACGTACCCTGGTCTCGTAGGAAGTGGAAACGATTGAGCGGTGTAAGAATTGAGTAACGTGTAACCGTTAGACATTATGCTTCCATGATGAGGGAAGTGAATTCGTGTAACCGTCAGTCATTACGCTTCCATGATGAAGGAAATGAATTGTTTACACCGTTACTTTTCACCACCACTAATTGTCCTACTTCATGACACTTTCTTGTAACGGGCGCATTGCACGCCCCACTCTGTAAAACGCCTGACCAATACCCTGATGAGTATCCCCCAGTTTGTGACATGTTTGATGTCTCGAGTGTTTTCATGGAAAACATGTAGCATGTTGCTATGTGTGGCAAGTCAAAGTCAAGAGACTTTGCCATAGGAAAATAGCATGTGATTCTATTAGGCTTGCCTTGGTCGGCCGCCTAAAACTTGCCACAAGTCCGTCAATTTGGTGGCGAACTTGAATGGCTGAGATTACATCTCATGAGGAAGGGTAGCCGTTGATTATGGCCACATCTTTTTTGTGTAACAAAGTGGTTCCATTAGCATAGTGGCGCCTGGCGTAGTGGGTTGCCTGGGACCTGCCGCAAGTCCATCAGTTCAGTGGCGAACTTGGATGGATGAGATTGCATCTCATGAGGAATAGTAGTCGTTGATTATGGCCACATCTTTGTTGTATAACGAAGTGGTGCCATTGGCATAGTAGCGCCTGGTGGAGCCATGGCATAGCGGCATGCCAGTGGCGTGGCATAGCGGCATACTAGTAGCCGTGGCATGGCGGCATGCCAGTGGCGTTGTGGCATGGTCACGACTCTGGCGTTGTAGCATGTCCAAAGCTAGGATTTGGCACCATGGTAAGAATTAGGGCTTGGCGGCGTGGCCAAGGCTAGGTTTTGGCGCCGTGGTAAGAATTAGGGCTTGGCGGCGTGGCCAAGGCTAGGTTTTGGCGTCGTGGTAAGAATTAGGGCTTGGCGGCGTGGCCAAGGCTAGGTTTTGGCGCCGTGGTAAGAATTAGGGCTTGGCGGCGTGGCCAAGGCTAAGTTTTGGCGCCTTGGTAAGAATTAGGGCTTGGCGGCGTGGCCAAGGCTAGGTTTTTGCGCCATGGTAAGAATTAGGGCTTGGCGGTGTGGCCAAGGCTAAAGTGGCATGCTACCGCGGCAGAGTGGCATGTTGGCATGCCGATGAATATGTTGTTGTGGTAAGGCCCGTTTGGCTTGCCACTTAGTATGGTGGTGCGGCATGGTGCGTTTGGCCTTTAATGTATGGTGGAAAGTTTGGAGTGACTTGATTGGCCGAGGAAAGGGGCCAGCCAAACATAAGGCGCGGATACACTTCTGGTGAAAGTGTGGCGGCTTTAGAGCGACCTGATTGGTCGATTATAAGAGGGCCGACCAAGCATGGGCGTGGCGACACTTGTGGTGAGAGTGTGGTGGCTTTAGAGCGACCTGATTGGTCGATGGGAAGTGGGGCCTGTGAGTATGGGCCCATCCACAACTTATGTGTGCGTGGATAATTTGAGGCGACACGATTGGTCGAGAGAAATAGGGCCGGTTTAGGAAGGGGCGTGGACAATGGCAAGTGGCGCCAGTTGGCCTAAGGCATGGCCACGCCTCCCTTTGCTGCTGCGGCTCCCTGTTTTCTGATTCTGGGCAAGGCTTTGCACCTGCAAATCCATGGCGGATTGATTACCTAGTTCGCCTAGGCTTAATTTCGACAAGCAAAGTCTGATATACTGCGCGAGGCGCAAAACCCTAACTTCTGCAAGTTAGTCAGGGCAATTGATTGAACTCTATGTGTTGACACAGAGTTCTTTTAAGTTCATTGCCAGAGAGCAGCATGCTTTTTTGATTGAATACCTTATGCAAAGACCTTATCCTTGATATTTGGAAATTCGTGCTACTCTGCTGCGAGCGAACACAAATCGTCATGCCATATCAACATTAAGGGTTCAGCCGGAGAACATAGCATAAAATGCATTCAAAGGAACTTATATTAAGTGAATATAGGCGAGGCGCCGAAATTTACAGAACATCTGGGATGGTTGCTACATTCGCCAGTCTGGATAAATTTCATGTAAGTATATTGAACTGCTCAATAAATATGCCGGTGGAGAGGTTAGCACTCACGACACCGTTTCCTTTACAGAGTGACGTCACATCAGATGTAAGGTTTTACGATTTCTGACAGCAAACATGCCATGTACCCTAAGCATATGTTGGAGTCGTTGGAGAAGCTGTGGGGACGTATACTGGAACTGCTGTTGAAGCGGATTTCAGATGGGATGTTGAAGCTGCTGCTGAAACGGCTTCCGGATGGAATGTTAAAGCTGCTGCTGAAACGGCTTCTGGATGGAATGTTGAAGCTGAAACGGTTTCTGTATGGGATTCTGAATCTGCTGCTGAGATAGATTTTGGATGGAATGTTTGCTGTCGGAAAAGGTGTTAGGGCAAGTGCTTGAAAAAGCTCTGATGGAGGCGTCATTGACCAAGTTGTTCGTCATTGACAACTGGTTTTCCATTTGCGATTTCCTTCCGTAGAGAAAAACAATCTTTTCGTAGCTCGTAGATGTTTTTTGGTACTTCAGTTTTTTTGTTTTTTGTTTTATGCGACCGAAGCCATGTCTCACCGAGTATCATTCCTTCGTTTATGTTGCTTTCATATCTTTGATTGAATGAATAAAACCTTCTGGAAGAGACCTAGCAAAACCCCTTTTGCGAAGAACCATTTTTTTTATTGGATTTTCCCTTGCAAATTATCCAGGGCTTCCGTGGCATGCCGCTTGAGTGCGTAGAAGTGCGAGCTGCCACAAGCTGGATAACACGTCTTGAGAGAAATAGAGTTATCCGTCAGGTGAAATTCGTGGCTAGAGATTCTTGAGGGAAAGTGTCTGCGCCACTGCTTGATGATCTTCTTTCTTGCATTATTCTTTTCTTCAGTATTTTATGAATAAGACATTTTGTGGGGGTTTGATTTCTCTGGTTTTCAATCGACGGGTAATGACTCTGTGAGAGTTTGGGTTTACTTGGTATTTTTCCTTTAAGATGGTCCAGGAAAACTTTTTAAGGGAAGATGTTCTTTAATTGAAATTGAAAACTCTCTCATGAATGCAAGCAGTGCAATCACTTTAGAGAAGTTACAAACATCGCATGAAAGGGGAAATTGCTGAAGGAAATATTGAAAGGAGAACGCTGGTGGGGAAAGTAGCACAAAGTTTTAGGTATTGAAGGGCTCGAGCCATCGCGAATAAATCGTCACACCTTCCAACTTGTCGGCATTGATGAGTTTGCAGTAACCACCCAAGATAACATCTGCCACCAGATACAACTTGTCGTCCTTTTCTTTAGGAGAATCAGGTTGAGCGGCTATCCTTACTGTTACATCCCTAACTTGAAACGAGGTCGTCTTGACTACCGTATCTCCAATTTGAAACGGGTTTGGGCATTGTTCAACCACTTAATTTTTGAGCTAGTCATTTTTTACTGCAACAGCTTCCAAATTTTTGACAAAGCACTTGAAAGGCCCAGCGTTCCATTCACATCTCTTAATGATGCCCGGGTTGGTGATTGGAATGAGTCCCCATGTTTGGCCGAGAGGAGAAGTGACTGGGTGCAGAAAGGGTTGTTTAACCAGACTTACTTGCGTTTGGAATCTGCGGATGAATGCCAATGGGCTTTCTCCAGATAATTGAGTTACATCGGTAAGTTGTTGATACGGCAACATGTAATCTTCAAAGTTGGACGGTTTGTCGGAAATTATTTCGGGTATCGACACCGGCAGAGGGGATACTCCTAATTTCGCTTTGTTGTCGTGTACCCATAAGCGTCTCCTACCTTAATTTCAAGGTTGATGTAGCCATATGTGTCTATTGCTTCTCATTCCAAATTTTCGACCATGATTGGGGAACGTGTAGCCTCCTGCTTCGAAATTCCCGCAGCTCTCACAGTTTTGATGGTAACTATGTTGAAGTCAGAGGCCGCGTCAATCAATGTGTTGTCGATCTCGGCGTCCTTCAGATGAACCGTGGTCAGCAGTCCCCAGGTGTACTTTCTAGCACCGTTTCCCGAGAGAGTTTGGGGTTCTGGCGTAGTTTCTTCAGTAGGAAAAAGTCGCTTGCCCCACACAACTCGATTGAGGGCTGTAAATATATCTTGACGCTGCGCCTTGGATAAGGTGTTGGCTTGCTTATGACTTGTAACAGAAAGATGAGCAGGCTTACGATTGATGCAAGCAGGCTCTGGGTGTTTGAATACGTTTTTGTATTAACACTTGGTTTCTGTCTCGTCTAGACTTGTGTTGTTTTTTCTCCTGTTTGGAAAATAGGGAGGAGAACCTATTTATACAAGTCATTTGAGCCTTATTCATGTCTCTCGTGGGAAGTGGAGGAAGTGGAGTGATGGAGTAGTGGAGTTGTGCATTGGTTTTACACGACCAGTCTTGCCCACTTCTCCTGTCATCTCTAACCATCCATGACTTCCTAACACGTTCTTGTGATGGCGCGTTGCACGCTGCACGTTGTAAACCGCCAGACCAATACCCCAGTATGTATCCCCCAGTTTGTGACATGATTGATGTCTGGAATGTGTGGATCGTGGGACCCACAAAAGGTAGCATGTAATGCTAAATTGAATAACTATGTTATTCAGGAAGTTGATACTTGTGAAGTATCATATGTATTTTATGCAGGTACTGCATCATGGTGTGGTAGAGCGACGGGTGGTGATCACCATGATGCCTCATTGACCAATTAACTCGACCGGGGTTGTATAACCAAGCCGGTGAAGCCGGACTCGACGAGATGATCTTTGAGACACTCATCTGCGGCCGTTGATGGAATCGGGTTTTGAAGAGGTGCGCAGGCATCACTCTTGACTTGGTCGAAACCAAGCATGGGAAGGGTTTTGGAAAGGACCGACCAGGCCTGCGTGTAAACAGCATGCCGGTGTACACGTCCGTACCTCTCTGTCCCATAAAGGCGCGATCTAGGCCACTCGATTTGACCGGCAAAGAGGGGTGGTTGAGATCGATTTTGTAACAGAAATCTGGTGCCGCAAAAGCCGCACATCGTGCCAACTTCGGGCGCGCGCTTCAAGACGACCAAGCTTTTCGGTCTTGCCCAATCCGTCCGGCGTGTAGGTGGTAGGCTGGTATTCACGCCTATACCCGATCGTGTCCCATGAAAACGTGATCTAAGCCACTCAAATCGTCAGGTGAAGTTGAGTGGTCGAGATCAATTTGCAATTTGGGAAGTGTGACCACGCAAGTTTGGACGCGCGTTTTGGGATAGCCAGGCATGATATGCCTTGGCCGATCAGGTGACGCGATAGACGGGCCCACGGTGGTCATGCTGGTATGACCGGACCTGCTTAATCTAATATGGGACCCTCCATTCGTGTCGGAGAAGATGGACGCTCGTGATGCTCAAAACCCTAATTTTGGGTTTCACGGCCGAGTGACCATGCTTTATTCGGCGTACGAATTGGGATAACCAACCATGGTTGGTCCTGACCGATTGGTCAGGTATGTAGGCGGGCCCATGGTGATTGTGTTGACATGCTCTGGGCCCTTTGAATCTACATCTACACCCTCCATCTATACCTGCGAAGATGGATGGTTGAGACTGTTTTGCGACACATGTAATATGCCGCAAACCCTAATTTGGGGTTTTCCCGTCCATACGCTCTGGTTTGGACGTTTTTGGCAAGCTATGCCAATATTTTGGGGAGGCCGACCATGCGGGGTCCGCGTTGGTTTCGGCAGTGAATATTCCATACCTGCTTGGGGGTTATGGAATTGATCTGGGCCATCCAATCATGCTGGTGAAGTTGGATGATCGAGATCATATCCGATCGATACGGACGTCCGGATGCTCAATCGGGCTAGTATAACACACCGAGAGTTCTCAATCGGGCTAGTATAACACACCGAGAGTTGCATCTGTACGGGTATTTCGTACATGCTTTCATTATAATGCTTGGAGGTTCGTGTTGCTCTCTTTGAGAGCAACACTCGATCGTCATGCCGCACCGATAATGAGTACGGAAATACAAGGTCGCTTACGCATTAATTAATAATGCTATAAATTCACAGGGTATATGGGATTGTTGCTACATGCTCTAACCTGGATGAATTTCGTGTATTTAATTCACAGAATGGGATTGTTGCCACATGCTCCATTCTAAGGTGAATTAGTAAAGTGAAGAAGTATTCAACACTTATTAATGGCTTTATCTTTTACAAGATGTTAGCGCATAATTTTCTGGCTTTTACAATTTTAACCTTAAATGAAAATCCACTATCAACATTAAGTCCCCTGCCTAGCACGTAATGGTTACACCATTGTGGGGTAGGCATGAGATGGTGATAGTTAAAGACAAAGCTTATGAGACAAATTTAGATGTTACCAGGAGAGACGGGTCATCCTGTCCTTGGAGCATGTCACGTTCAAGAGGCGTCCAGGCGAGTGTTCCCCTAGCATGATGTCGGTATTGCCTGCTTCGATGGGTGATTACGCGCTGTTTCGTTCGTGGGGCTACTGCACCTGCTTGATCGAACGTGGGCTTGATGTGCCTATTTTGGTTAATCGTGGGTCCGCTGCGTTTGCTTGATCGAATGTGGGACCCGATGTAAGTATGCTTGATTCGAACATGGGTAGGTGTGCATGCTTCGATCAAACGCGGGACCACCGTGTACATGTTTCAAACGTTGGCCATGTCCTGTGCCTACTTTGACCGTACGGTTGATGTACTTGCTCGAGTGTCATCTTGCTACTTCGACCAAACACCGACCCAGCTAGCTTGACTAAACACCGGACTTGATGCTTTGACCAAACACCGGCCTTGCTGTTTGATTTGCTCGAACGTGAGACCCGATGTGAGCAAGCTTTTTTTTTTTTTAAAATGAACCTTGTGTGCTCAAACGTAAATGTGGTTCCTGTAGAAAGCGTTGAAGCAGCTTCTGGAGCAGGCCCGGTAGAGCGTTGAAGTGTTGGAGCTGAAACGCCTTCTTCTGGAGAGAGAGCTTTGATTGGGGATGGCTGTGTATGCTTCGACCAATCTGGGGCTGGGATCAAGTGGGACCCGCCGCGTGACTGAACGTTGACCCTGTGTTTCAACTGAAAACCGGCCCTGCTGCGTACGCCTGTTTTATTCGAATACCAGCCTTGTGGCTTTGATCAATACCAGACTTGAAACTTGAGCAATACCGGACTTGTGACTTGATCAACACCGGACTTGTGACTTGATCAACACCGGACTTGAGACTTGAGCAATACCGGACTTGTGACTTGATCAATACCGGACTTGTGACTTGATCAACACCGGACTTGAGACTTGAGCAATACTGGACTTGAGACTTGAGCAATACCGGACTTGTGACTTGATCAACACCGGACTTGAGACTTGAGCAATACCGGACTTGAGACTTGAGCAATACCGGACTTGTGACTTGATCAACACCGGACTTGAGACTTGAGCAATACCGGACTTGTGACTTGATCAACACCGGACTTGAGACTTGAGCAATACCGGACTTGTGACTTGATCAACACCGGACTTGAGACTTGAGCAATACCGGACTTGTGACTTGATCAATATCGGACTTGTGACTTGACCAACACCGGTGTTTGGACCCAATACCAGCCTTGTGTACTCCAACGTGAATGTGTGTTCTGTCGTGTGTGACTACACATCTCACGCGTTTTTATACAAGTACTGACTCATGTCTTTTATTGTAGAATGAAGAAAAGAACTCCTGGTGAGATGTCTTCTGGGGATAATGCTGGTGCCAAGTCAGGAGGTGTTGACAACTTCAAAGATATGCCGAACATTGATGATGAGTTGTTCACCGCACCCTTTCAACTATATGAAAATATCCGTTTCACAAGATAACCCTTCTCCTATCGACTTCAAGGTTTTTCATGCTCCGCTGGGCCCTCATGAAGGATGGATGAGACGTATGTTGAGCAATGAGTACATCAAAGATAACTTGACCAGAGTGCAGATTATTGATGCAGCTTGAGTGTTGAAACGGCTTCGAGAGGATGTTAAAGTGGTTTCTTGAGGTGGATCCTGGAAAGAGTGTTGAAGAAGGATTCTGAAGCGAACGTGGGTCCCGGAGAGAGCGTTGAGGCGGCTCTTGAATAGACCATTGAAGCATCTTCTGCTAGAGGGACCGTTGAAGTGTTTCCCTCTTCAGTTCGATTTACCCCTGCGAATTCCATGCTTCTTGACTAACCATCTCTCTCATGTTGAAGAATTCCTTGACTGACGGTGAAGGAACTTCATGCTGAGCCTCAGTCCCCAAGCATGGTTTACATGGTTTGTTCATAGTGGTTGTTGTCGATCCAGATATGAAATATCTTGGACATTATTTCATCATTGTGGGAGTCGTGCATGTGGTACTGGAGTTGGAGTTGACGGACGCGCAGGATGTTGTATCTTGATGGTTTTGTTCTTGCTGCTTCAGGGAACCGCTACGTATAGGTGAAGGTTGTATCGCTTTGTTGGTGAGATATATGCCCCTACAAACATTATGAGGCTCTTCATTACCGGCAGGCCTGGTTCTTTCTATCAAGGCATATGTTGTTGTAGATGAGGGTTCAACAGCTCCAGAGGATGACCAAAAGCGTGGATTCTCCAACATAGCATGATCGACATGTACTTTGTCTCGATAAAGTGACTCGCCGGATCTTGTTCGACTACTTTCTCGATAGAGTGACTCGCCCGGATCTTGCTCGATATGACGCGTGGACATCGTTATCTTCTTGAGGCTGCTCCCTTGAGGTATCGGCTCCAGTGGAAGATTGCCGTCATAGAGCGTTGATACGTTGCACCGGCATTCTTTAAACCAAATGGTAGTATGGTATAATAAAAATTTCCGAGAGGAGTTTGAAAAGCTATCTTACTTGCATCATTCTCGTACATCCTTATCTGGTTGTAGCCGCTGCATCCATCCATGGAGGAGAACATGCCGTGTCCGCTGGTTGCATCTATTAACATGTCGATGTCAGGTAGAGGAGGATCGTTTTGGAGCAGCTTTTTGTTCAAGTCTACGAAGTCTATGCAGCACTCGATCTATCCATTTTCCTCGTGTCTGAACTACAACTGTTTAACCGACTTGGATCCAGGTATGATATGTAGATGATGGGTGACCAATTTTCATCTAAATCCGGCATTTCTTCATATCTCCAAGTGAATATGTCCTGGTACTCTTTGAGAAGTTCCACGAGCTTTGTGCGTTTATCCGTACACAAGGTTGAGCTGATGGAGATAGGCCTAGGAGATTCCTCAATGATTTCAATCTCATCAGTTGTGGAGTTGGTGCCATCTTGCAGCTGTTGTGGAGCATCTAGCACTTTTTCTTGTGGTTCGTTCTTTGATGTAGCATTCCATTGGGTGGAGAGACCGGGTACAGTCTCCCCGCTAATTGATAATGGCGGTGTCGGTATACCGTTTTCCCTTTTTCGGTCACGACTCGCCACAAAAGTTCGTTCCCTCTTCGTGTGAACGTGGGTCGTGGCTTCACAGGATGGAGAAGAATGCTTCGTCAACAAAGATGCATCGTGGGTTTTAGCCCTCAATGATGCAAGCCGGTCTTCTTCCTGAATTGACGCCCACGTGGGGAGTGGGACGCAACGAACTTGTCGATTCTTTCGCGGAGCTTCTCCCGTATGTCTTTGGTTTGGTTTCCCTCGAAGTACGTCATTGTGGTAGGCTTCCGTACGACCTTGCCTGGGAGAACCTTGGATGTACTGAGAGTCTTGGGAGTAATCACATTCAAAGACGCTCCCGTGTAGATAAGGGCCGTCTTGAACTCGAATCCTTGATGCGTGCAAGTGACATGTAGGGCACGGTCGTGACCTTCCTCCGGTTGATTGCAAAGCAAAACGTCTCGGCGCGCCGATTCTTCGAGAGGTGTGAAAGTTCGCATAAACTTTCCACTAGAGAAACCGATTCTCGATCCACCGGCCTCACGGTTCATAGTGAAACTATTGACTTGAGGAGGATCGTTATGAGGATCAGTCCCCAGTGTAGGAGTCTCCATGACAGGACCGCTCATATCTGATGTCGCTTGTTTGATCAGGTCCATGGAGGTCCGCGCCGCTGAAGTACCTTCTCCGGGGCGTTGAATGTGTTCCTTTTTTGCTCCAGGGGCTGTCGCAGCTCTTGTGGCAATCGATCAGTTAATGTCTTAAGAAAAGTGAGTACCTCTTTCTGAGTTGCGGCCACATCCATTTGAGTCTTAGCAAGAACTTCCTGCTTCTCCATCAAGTCTGCAATGGTAATGGGGGATGGACCTCCTCTCGTCCCTCCGGCTCCTCGAGATGTATTAACTACGGTAGCTCCACTGACAGGTACATCGACACCGGGAGTGTTATCCATACTATCTCCATTAGAATTGATTGCTAATCCAGACCTGAGTTCCACCATTTTGAAATGAACTGTTGGTTGAATTGGCCCTAATATCTACCCTTTTTGAAATTGATAAAATTGAATAGAATTTGAAGAAATTGACTTTACAACCGAGAGATTAACCTCCCACTGTGGTCGCCAATTGTTTATGGGTGAAAACTATTCCTGCCGGATTTGGTAATTTGGGGTGTGTAGATGAGGAATGAATCTAAACCCTAAACAAATGCACTGCGCGGTGAGTGCTTGTAGATTCGAGAAATCAATCTGTGCAAGTCCGTCCTAAACCAAGAAATGGCCGTTCCGGACTCGTTTCGGTCACAAAGTGAAGGAGATGGGGTTGATCTTAGGGAGGGAAGCGAAGAAGGTGTTGAGATTGTGAAGGTGTTGGCTTGCTTATGACTTGTAACAGAAAGATGAGCAGGCTTACGATTTATGCAAGAAGGCTCTGGGTGTTTGAATACGTTTTTGTATTAACACTTGGTTTCTGTCTCGTCTGGACTTGTGTTGTTTTTTCTCCTATTTGGAAAATAGGGAGGAGAACCTATTTATACAAGTCATTTGAGCCTTATTCACGTCTCTCGTGGGAAGTGGAGGAAGTGGAGTGATGGAGTAGTGGAGTTGTGCGTTGGTGTTACACGACCAGTCTTGCCCACTTCTCCTGTCATCTCTAACCATCCATGACTTCCTAACACGTTCTTGTGATGGCGCGTTGCACGCTGCATGCTGTAAACCGCCAGACCAATACCCCAGTATGTATCCCCCAGTTTGTGACATGATTGATGTCTGGAATGTGTTGATCGTGGGACCCACAAAAGGTAGCATGTAATGCTAAATTGAATAACTGCGTTATTCAGGAAGTTGATACTTGTGAAGTATCATGTGTATTTTATGCAGGTACTGCATCATGGTGTGGTAGAGTGACGGGTGGTGATCACCATGACGCCTCATTGACCAATTAACTCCTGACCAGGGTTGTATAACCAAGCCGGTGAAGGTGGACGGACGAGATGATCTTTGAGACACTCATCTGCGACCGTTGATGGAATCGGGGTTTTGAAGAGGTGCGCAGGCATCACTCTTCAGCTTAGTAGAAACCAAGCATGGGAAGGGTTTTGGAAAGGACCGACCGGGCATGCGTGTAAACAGCATGCCGGTGTACACGTCCGTACCTCTCTGTCCCATAAAGGCGCGATCTAGGCCACTCGATTTGACCAGCAAAGAGGGGTGGTTGAGATCGATTTTGCAACAGAAATCTGGTGCTTCAAAAGCCGCTCATCGTGCCAACTTTGGGCGCGCGCTTCAAGACGACCAAGCTTGGTCGGTCTTGCCCAATCCGTCCGGCGTGTAGGTGGTAGGCTGTTATTCACGCCTATACCTGACTGTCCTATGAAAACGTGATCTAAGCCACTCAAATCGTCCGGTGAAGTTGAGTGGTCGAGATCAGTTGCAATTTGGGAAGTGTGACCACGCAAGTTTGGACGCGCGTTTTGGGATAGCCGAGGCATGATATGCCTTGGCCGATCAGGTGACGGGATAGACGGGCCCACGGTGGTCATCTTTGGTATGACCGGACACGCTTAATCTAACAGGACCCTCCATTCGTGCCGGAGAAGATGGACGCTCGTGATGCTCAAAACCCTAATATTGGGTTTCACGGCCGTGTGACCATGCTTTATTCGGCGTACGGGTGGGATAACCAACCATGGTTGGTCGACCGATTGGTCGGGTATGTAGGCGGCTCACGGTGATTGTGTTGACATGCTCTGGCCCTTTGAATCTACATCTACACCCTCCATCTATACCGCGCGAAGTTGGATGGTTGAGCTGTTTTGCGACACATGTAATATGCCGCAAACCCTAATTTAGGGTTTTCCCGTCCATACGCTCTGGTTTGGACGTTTTTGGCAAGCTATGCCAATATTTTGGGGAGGCCGACCATGCGAGGTCCACATTGGTTTCGGCAGCGAATATTCCATACCTGCTTGGGGGTTATGGAATTGATCTGGGCCATCCAATCATGCTGGTGAAGTTGGATGATCGAGATCATATCCCGGACTGATACGGACAGTCCGGATGCTCAATCGGGCTAGTATAACACACCGAGAATTCTCAATCGGGCTAGTATAACACACCGAGAGTTGCAGCCTGTACGGGTATTTCGTACATGCTTTCATTATAATGCTTGGAGGTTCGTGTTACTCTTAGCAGAGCAACACGCGATCGTCATGCCGCACCGATAATGAGTACAAGAAATACAAGGTCGCTTACGCATTAATTAATAATGCTATAAATTCACAGGGTATATGGGATTGTTGCTACATGCTCCAACCTGGATGAATTTCGTGTATTTAATTCACAGAATGGGATTGTTGCCACATGTTCCATTCTAAGGTGAATTAGTAAAGTGAAGAAGTATTCAACACTTATTAATGGCTTTATCTTTTACAAGATGTTAGCGCATAATTTTCTGGCTTTTACAATTTTAACCTTAAATGAAAATCCACCATCAACAGTATCACACATAAAAGTCTACGGTAATAGATAAATCTGTCTCCCATAGAAATACCAATGAGTTTTGTTCCGTCTTTTGATAAATCAAGGTGAACAGGAACCAATTGATAACCCGGACTTATATTCCCGAAGAACAACCTAGTATCAATCACCTCACAATAATCTTAATCGACGTGGCGAAAGAAGATATTGTGGAATCACAAACGATGAGACGAAGATATTTGTGATTACTTTTATATCTTGCCTATAAGAGATATCAATCTCAAGCCAATCGTTGCAATTGTACTCAATACGATAAAAACAGCAAGATCAGATCACACAACTACAAGAAAGTAGTATCGGTCTGGCTTCACAATCCCAATGAAGTCTTCAAGTCGTTAACCTACATGGTCTCGGTAGAAACCTAAGTTTAAAGGAAAATTGACTCTAGCTTATACAACTAGTATCACACATGAGGTGTGGGGATTAGGTTTCCCAGTTGCTAGAGTTCTCCTTTATATAGTCTTTCAAATCAGGGTTTGCAATCAATGTTAGCTTAGTAACAAAGCATTCAATATTCACTGTTAGATGAAAACCTGATTAGATTCAAGCTAATATCTTTCAACCGTTAGATCGAAAACTTAGCTTGTTACAGACAAATGAAATGCACGTTTTAGGTTTGTGTAACCGTACCCAAACATGTACATTCGTTAGTTCAACAATAGTTAACCAAATGGTTAGCCATATGAGCACTTCCATATTAACTATATTCTTCTTTACCATAACTAGTTCAAATGACTCAAATGAACTACTTAGAGGGTTGTTCAATTGCTTAGATCTTATAGAAGTATACAAGACACAATCGAAGCAAAAACGATTTGATTCATTCGAATCGATTCATGAAATTTATAGCCACGGTTTGCAAACTTGCATTCCTTAGTTAATATAAGTAGAAGTTCACGAATAATCGTTTTTAGAATATAACCAACATAAATACGCGGACTAGGTACGCGGACTTAAGTACCCGGAATAAGTTTGTAAATAATTCACAAACTCCAGCAGATTTTCTCGGGAAGAGAACCTCCGACAGTACGCGGACTGGGTACGCGGACTGGGTTCGCGGACTCTGTTCCGGTTTCCTGAGCAGCAAAGTATGCAGACTTTGGTTCAAGGAATAAGGACTTATACATGTATGTGTTACCACATGTTAGAGCATTGCTCGGTCGAACTCGCATGCGTTGCTATCTCAAGCATGTTTTTCAATGTTAGTGATCAAAACTATAAGTCTTGATTTCTAGCCTATTTTAGCTAAAGGTCTCGGACTAGGATATAAAGAGCTCAAGACTCCATGGCAATCATCATACAAGACGAAGCACTACTTAGGGAACTGGTGGAACTTCATCGACTAAAAGGTATGTGGAGACTTGAACTTATCTGTCACTCAAAAGTCTATTTACTCTATCTCCTACTCTTGAGACAAAAGTCATTTTGATATATAAACTTTCATTATACACATTTGCTATTTCAAGCCGAGTTTAACTCGCCGATATATTTCTCGAAATATGTGTTGGTAAGCTTTCGCTTTAGCCAAATTCATCTTTACCTAGTGACGAATGTCATGTTATGTTTCAATCACTTTGAAAATTGCTCTGACGAAAAATGGTCTGTGAATAACGGTTATATAACGTCCTCTGAGAATTTTTCAATGATTGAAATGAGAATTTAGATTACATAACCATTGGTAGGATATAAGCATTGTTGTGGAAACACATATATGTATAGGTCCTTATTCCTTGAACCAAAGTTTGTGAACTTTGTTGATCAAGAGAAACGGAATGTGGCGTGAGCCAAGTCCGCGAAATCAGTCCGCGAACTAGTGGAATTTCTCGACCCGAGAATTTCTGCTGGAGTTTGTGAACTCCTTCCGGGAGATTAAGTCTGCGAACCCAGTCCGCGAACTTGAGTAGGTTATATATAAATCGGTTGTTCTTGAACTCATGTTTATATAAACTAAGGAATACTTTTGCAAACCGTGGCTATAAAGTTCATGAACCGATTCGAGTGAATCAAACCATTTTTGAAAAGAAATTGGATCTCTCTAGTGGGCATGAAGAGGATTTAGCATGCTTTAAAAAAAATTCAAGCTTGGAAATATCTTTGATGGTCATGGTCAAGGTTTTGATTCTCTCACAAGAATTTTCTATGCCAACATTCATGATGTTGATCTTAATATGATGGAATTCAAATCCATGATAAATAGAGAAAGATTTCTTGTTGGTAGAGAATTGATTTCAAAGATTACCAACATTCTGTTGGGGAACGTGCGTCTTCCTAGACCAAGTGATGAACGTCCATCATGTGATGAAATCTCTCTTGGACTTTGTGGCAAGAAGGTAGCTTGGAATCAAGGAAGGTTTCCTACAAATGATCTTGGTATCCCGTTGTTGGCTTTTGGGAAACTTGGTATCCCCAATCTTTGTCCTTCCACAATTGAGAATTCTTGGTGGAGTCATGAGTTTGCGGAATTAGTCTATTTTCTTGAATCGGGTGTTCAAAGTCTCGATATTTGTGGTTTTATCATTTATCAAATGATTTCGATGACTTCACCCATCAAGATGTTAGGTTACCCTTGCTTGATTGGACAAATTTGCCATGATCGTGGTCTTGATTTGATTGGCAACTCTCTCGGGGTTCCCAAACCGGTTCGTCCATGTACCTTTAGACGCATAATGGAGAATGTGTGCAAAAGACAAAGAGATGCTTCACTCAACGATTGTGAACCTACCACTTTGAGTCTTCTTCAAAAAAATTCACAAGGGTGTGTGTAAAGTCGATTCAAGGGTGAAGTGTGTCCAAGAACAATTGTCTTTGATTGCAACAAAGTTTCCCGAACTCAAGGAAGAATTGAACACAATTCAAGCATCTTGGAGTATCTCTGATGAGGAATAAGAAGATGAGTAATTTGTGTTCTTAGTTTGTCTAGTAAATCTTCTATTTTTCTTGTTTTGATTAGAAGAATAACTAGAGTTTGGAATAGCCATTATTTTGATTACACATAGCCATGTCCAACGTTTTCATCTTCATCTTCATGTTTTTAGATTTATTGGTTTAAACTCTAAATTTATTTGGAAGATGATTTTTGCATATGGTTTTATATATTGCAATTTTTATGGGATATGTGTGCTTACGTCCGTGAACTATGATTATCCCATACCTTGTCAAAAGTAAAGTCTTTCATAAGTTGATATTTATATGTTGATAAAGGAATGAATGGACTTTTGACAAATACAAAAGTTAAGTCTATATTGTCAATTATTGACGTGAGATAGGTTAAAATCTTTTGTTTGCAAGGATTAGGTCTATTGTTTGTCTTTGTGCAAATGGAGATAAAATAGAATGAATCCTTGTGTATTCCGCGGTAATTGATCTTCCCTGATCCATATTTTATGTATTACTGTGAGGCTCAGTAATGTGTCTTATGTTGAGCACTAAACAACCAAGTTGATTATTTTATGATTAGCTTTGTTGTTGTTCCGTAAGGTACTTTATGTCGAGCATTTTTGAACTAAATTAATCATCTTTTTTGGTTATTTAGTTAAACTCCATAAGTCATCTTATGTTTGAGCGTTTTTGACTGGGTTGATTATTTTCATGATTAACTTAGTCATTGCTCCATAGATTCTCTTATGACGAGTATGTCCAATTAAATTGATTACTTTTGTGATTAGTTTGGTTGTGTATTTCAATTAGATTAATTATGGGCTCTCTTGTGATTAATCTAATTGAGTATTTTTGAGTCTCCATAAGTTCACTTGTATTGAGCATTATCGATTAAATTAATCATGAACTTCTTGTGGTTAATTTAATTGAGTATTTTGGATTCAAATTCATACTGGTATGTGATTTGTTATGTCCAAAGAAATCCTTCTTTTCTTTCAAAATTAAGGTCGCTCTTGTTGTTCTTTCGGGAATGGCATATTATGGGGAAGAGTTTTTTTGAACTTATGCTTAATTTCCAAATCTTTGCGGGGAGTGCGGCTGTGGAATATTATAGGGGTTGTCTTGTATCTTTAAAATCCTTGATGAATGCATTTAGATTCGGATTTATGATTGCATCAAAATAAGATGATATGTGTTTCTTTCTTTTGGTCATGAAATGTCTCTTTCGGAAATTTCATTAGGATCCCGTTCTTGTACCTTTGCCAATTTTATTGACAAAAGGGGGAGAATTAATATGTAGTTCACACTACAAATACATATGGTTTTTCGGATCATTATGTAAGGGGGAGTGGTTTCCATGTAAGATGGAGTATTGACAAAGGGGGGAGTGATACATATCACCATAGTATTGTTGTTGAAGTTGTGATACAATTGGACTTTGACGCTGTGTAATGATACTATTACATTGTATAACAATGATTGAGAACTCTTGTTTTCTTGTTGTTATAGATACGGATTTTCAACAACGATGATGCTAAACTTACAAGCTTTGGGATCATTGGAGTACTTGGAAGTGACGAAGATTTCGAGTAATGTTGAAGATTAGACATGTGGAATAGGAGCTACAAAAGTTAATTTTTTTTTTTTTTATTCCATATGTATTAATAGTTTTGTCACTAAAATTGACAAAGGGGGAGATTGTTAGAGCATTGCTCGGTCGAACTCGCATGCGTTGCTATCTCAAGCATGTTTGTCAATGTTAGTGATCAAAACTATAAGTCTTGATTTCTAGCCTATTTTAGCTAAAGGTCTCGGACTAGGATAGAAAGTGTAGTTGAGCTCAAGACTCCATGACAATCATCATACAAGACGAAGGACTACTTAAGGAACTGTTGGAACTTCATCGACTAAAAGGTATGTGGAGACTTGAACTTATCTGTCACTCAAAAGTCTATTTACTCTATCTCCTACTCTTGAGACAAAAGTTTTTTTTATATATAAACTTTCATTATACACATTTGCTATTTCGAGCCGAGTTTAACTCTCCTATCTATTTCTCGAAATATGTGTTGGTAAGCTTTCACTTTAGCCAAATTCATCTTTACCTAGTGACGAATGTCATGTTATGTTTCAATCACTTTGAAAATTGCTCTGACGAATAATGGTCTGTGAATAACGGCTATATAATGTCCTCTGAGAATGTTTCAATGATTGAAATGAGAATTTAGATTACATAACCATTGGTAGGATATAAGCATTGTTGTGGAAACACACATATGTATAAGACCTTATTCCTTGAACCAAAGTTTGCGAACTTTGTTGATCAAGAGAAACGGAATGTGGCGTGAGCCAAGTCCGCGAACTGGCGGAAGTTTTCGACCCGAGAATTTCTGCTGGAGTTTGTGAACTCCTTCCGTGAGCTTAAGTCCGCGAACCCAGTCTGCGAACTTGAGTAGGTTATTATTGATGGTGGATTTTCAACAATGGTCAAAACCGTAAAATCATGATACTGCATGTTTCTGATACGACTTCAGGCATGTGACGATTCATATTTTACGAAGCCATGATGAACATGTCTTTCGAAAAGCCTCCACTAGATGAGTGTTCGATCCCTGGCATTTCATTGTGCCCTCTATGTAGAATAATAGAATTGGGAGGTCCTCCTACATAATTGTTTGTTGAGAGGGCTTAGCGCCTTCAGGACGTCGGTGATACTCACTGTTCCCTGACTACATGAGAGATACCCCCCTCTACATAGAAGAACGATTGGGCGGTTCTCCGTAAGATTGAGAGCAACAACGCCTTCAGGACAGTGACACTTACTGATCCTGACTATGTAGGGCGACGTGTATAGACTCGGGCGTTCTCGTAAGATTTGAGAATGCCTTCGGGATATTAGCCGTCTCCTGACTATGCACATAGATTAATTGACATTGCCTTGACATTCTTATTCCATGGTCGAATTCCCATGGAATGACCAATTGCTCCTAATGATCTATTGGAATTGCTCTTATTCCATGGTCCCATGGAATCCATTGTTCCGATTCTATGATCCCATGGAATGACAATAACAATTGCTCCTATTCCATGTCGAATCCACGATCCCATGGAATGGTAATGCCTATTTTATTATTCCATTCATGGTCAAATCCACAACTGATCCCATGGAATGGCAATGAATTTCATAGATTAGATTACTCTATTCCAAAAATGGTCGAAAATGATGAATCCACGGATGCACGAACGAGCATCCAAAAATATGGACAGATGAGGAATCCCATGAGAAAACAACAAATATTAAAAAAATAATAAGGAGCGCCCAGGGGCCGGGCCCACCGGCCGTCCGGCCATGCCCTAGCCATGGCCGGTCCCCATTCTTCTTCCATTATTTTGCCCTATTTTGTTATTTTCATGAACTCATGAAAAACTCCTTGATTTTAGTAACTTTCCTTGTTTTTGCAAAATTTATGAATTCTCCATAACTTCATGGATTCATGAATAATAATATTATAAAATAGGGAAAGGAGTGCGGGACCGGGCAACATAGCCGGCCGGCCATGCCCTAGCCGTGGCCGGTCCCACACCCTGCAATCCCTAGTCTTTTATAATTATTATTTTCCTAAACTCATGAAACTCCTCCGTTTCAACAAAAACTCATGGATCCTCCATAACTTCATGTATTCATGAAATAATATTATAAAATAAGGAAAGGTATGCGGGACCGGGCAACTTAGACGGCCGGCCATGCCCGATCCATTGTCGGTCCCACACCTCACAATCCTTAGCTTTTATAATTATTATTCCCTAATCTCACGAAACTCCTTTGTTTTCAACAAAACTCATGGATTCTCCATAACTTCAAGGATTCTCCATAACATGAAAAATAATATAAAATAGGGAAAGGTGTGCGGGACCGGGCAACCTTGCCGTAGCCGGTCCCACACCTTACAATCCCTAGTCTTTTATAATTATTTCCCTCAATTCATGAATCTCCTGGGTTTGAGCAAAATTCATGATTTCTTCATATTTTCTCAAATATTGCTCAAATCACGAAAAACCAAAATCCAACATAGTTACACGACTGGCTAGCCTCTCACGGCAATTTTAAATATTAAAACACTTTTATTTTAATATTTTCAAAATATTGATGAATTGAGCATACATGCTAATTCCAACAAAAATCAAGAATTTCAGTCAAGATGAAACTCTTCTGAAAATTCACAATGTCGCTCGAAAGCACATCGGAAAATACTGAAACTCTCAGTACGGAGTCACGGACACCACGAAAACGCGTGCATGCCTTCATGACCGACCAGAGTCATTCCTAGGGCTTGCACAAAGCCGGTCCCACATGTTTTCATAATTATGACCTAATTTGCTCAATTGCTCATACTGGGCCCAAACTCTCTCCAATCAACTGGAGAAATCTTCAAAGGACCGACAACTGGTCCCGTGACCACCAAGAGCCGGTCCCATGCTCTCTTGGTCGGTCCCATCTCTCATACTTAGGTTTTATCACCTAATGCTGAACCCAGCAATATTTCAGAAAATGATGAAACCAACATTTAATTATCATTCTTTTACCAATCCTCAAACTGAGAATTCTGGTGCATGCTCACTCGAGCACCGGGCACCACATGGGCCCATCATCCCATGTGTTCGGTCCCTCTATCACTCATGACCTATTTTCAGCGATTCATCAACTATGATCTGAAATTAGGGTTTTGAATAAATGCTCCACGAATCATCACTCTGAGCACGATTCAAACACTAATGAATTTATGATGGATTCAACAACCAACATCTGAATTAATCATATAATATTTGGTAGCTTACCAATATTTTAATATTTTATTGGGTCACGTCACCAATAAATGTTTCGTCGAATCGAGCAATACTTGCTCAGTTGCTCAAATATTGATCCAGCTATCAATATTTGGTAATTTATCAGTAATTTGTCGAATTGAGCAATACTTTCTCAATTGCACGACAAATTATCAACATTCAGTAATTTGCGAATTGAGCGATACTTGCTCAATTGTGCGTCAAATCATCAATATTCATTATTTTGTCGAATTGAGCAATACTTGCTCAATTGCTCGTCAAAATTGCAACATTCAGTATTTTGTTGAACCGAGCAATACTTGCTCAGTTGCTCGTCATATTCAGTAATTCGTCGAATTGAGCAATACTTGCTCAGTTGCTCGAATATTGATCCAACTATCAATATTCAGTAATTTATCAGTATTTCGTCGAATCGAGCAATACTTGCTCAGTTGCTAGAATAATCCACATATATTCAGTAACTCACCAATATTCAACAACTTGTCGAATTTACAATATTTGCTCAACATTAACATTCATGAATCGCTGAGTATTTGTCAAACATGCTCGATTCAACAAAACCTAGACTCATTGTCTAATCAGTCAACAACTGACAAACTAAATACACGTCTGTCATGCACACTCCACGATTCTTGAGACATCAATCATGTCAAATTGAGGGATAACAACTAGGGTTTTGGTCTGGCGGCCTACAGCACGTGGATTTCATCCACGACGAGAAATGTGCGTAAGTTGTGTAAACGGTTGAAGGAGTTAGCAAAGTAGTGGGTGCACGATCCCAAGTCTCCACACGACATGGAACTGACTTTACCACGATCTTCCACTCGCACACTCTTCCACTCATGAAACCATCACACTTACAGGGATCAAGGTGTTCACAACTCTGACAATATAAATAAGTCTATGAATCCATGATTGAGGACAACGAATGATCACTAGCTATCAGCAATCGTCCACACAGAATTTCTCGAGTAACTACTCTCAAGAATTCATCAATCCATCAGAACTTATTCGAACTCCAAAGTTCACCAATTATTGCAGAAACCTTCAACACATCTACAATCATTGATCATCACTGATCCCACACAATTCTCAGCCTCCTACAAATCAACCCATCTCCCTCTTTGCGACCGAATTGACTCTGGAATGGCTACTGTCTTGGTTTAGGCCGGAGTCCTACAGATCTCTCGAATCTAAGCATTCCCTTTGCAGTGCATCTGTGTGAGGTTAAGCAGTTTTCTCGGTTGAGGAGTCTCGACGACACGCTCTACTCTTCACTTTCCTAAAAAACCAGCAAATCGTTTTTCCCCATCCACAGATTTGCGACCACAGTGGGACATTAATCTCTCGGTTGCAATCTCTCATTTTCATAAAATGGTTGATCTTAGGCCAGGTTCAGTTATCAATCCTAACCCAAACAACGCTAGCACTAGCAACAAAATCCAGAAGCTACGCCTGCTTCCGACATCGGTGTTGTTGATACCACTCCTCCTCAAGCCAACATTGGAAGCAATCCCCTCTTCAGACGATCTCCCGAAGAAATCAGGGAAAATCCACCGTCTATTGCCGATCTCATGAAAGTTCAGGAAGTTCTCGCTCAGGAGAAGGGAAAAGACAAGGAAACATTTCCAACTACGGATCCCGAAGATATTCTAGTCCCTGACGACAATGAAACCCGCAAAGATGCAGAACCTGAACCTGCCGGTTTCATCACCCTGAAGACCGAAAACGTTTTATGGAGGATCAAGGGAAAGGTCATGTACCATCTCATCAGCCTCCATACCCTGCTGCTACGCAAAGGATCCCTCTCCCAAAGGGATATATCTCTCCAACGTTCACGCTGTACAACGGAACAGGGAATGCTCGAGGACACGTCTCTCGATTCTTGGAAGCACTAGGAGAGCACGAACACAACCACGTTGTCCGTCTGAAGCAATTCTCGAAATCCCTGACAGGACGAGCATACACATGGTACAACAACATTGCACCAGGGATCATCGCTAGTTGGGGAGAGATGGTTAACGCTTTCTACCGGAAATACTTCTTCGTCTCAGAGAAGATTACTCTCTCCGACTTAGGAAGAATGTCTCAGAAGAACAATGAACATCCGAACGACTATGTGAAGAGGTTCAGAGTCCAATCTTTGTATTGTCATGACACGAATGTCACTGAACAAAAACTGGTGGACTTGTGCATCAACAGAATGATCCCGGTCTACAGAGCCTTGCTGGAAAATCTCCGGTTCCAGACTTTCTAAGAGCTTCATGAAGCAGCCAAACGATCAGCGACTACTGCACCTGCTTTCCTGGAAAGAGCAAAGTCTGCAAGATCGAGGAACCTCGAAGCAGCCGACGCCTAGTCAACAATCATGAAGAGAAAGCCGATACACAACATCAGAGCTAGCGCTTCTCCAACATCCCAGGCTCCTCTGAAGGAGCAAAGAAAATATAACCAATCCTGAAATGCATAAACCTCGACCCAGCATCAACGAACGGGGAAATGATCAGACAGGCTCAAACTTCTCTCTTCCCATGAAGGAGTGATCAAGTTACTAGAAGTCTGGGTTCAAGATGGTGCAATCAAATTGTCATTCATCAGGAGAGAGAGCCAACAAAAGAAAAATGGAGAATCCCAGGGGACTGAAGGAGTAAACAAGAATCCCCTCTCGATCAGAACCTTTACACTCTCCGAACAACCAGTCAAAGAAGCAGTACACTTGTTGATCGAGCATATCTGTGAATTGCTCTGTCCATCTAAGGCTCAAAGGAAAAACATGTTCACAAAACCGAATCACATTGTGTCAGACGCCTGTCCATCCTAGAATACTCCTTGAAACCTTCATCCACAGACAAGGAGATGCACGACTGGGGACTTCTTACCGCAGTCCATATCAAAGGAAACTAATTCGGGAGAACGTTGGTCGATGCTGGCACTGATATCAACATTTCTCCACTGAAATACCTCAGAGTCGAAGGCATCACTCGACAAGAAGCTACTCATGCTCTCATCTCAATCAGAGACCATGAAGGAACACTCAGAGATGCATACGGATCATCACTCTCAAAATGAAAGTTGTCTCAACCTGGACAGAAACCAAGTTTCACATAATTAGGGAAGATCCCAGATACGACATGATTCTCGGACGGACGAAGATTCGAGAATATGACTACTGACAAAGCGTCTTTAGTTGCACATCTCTCCAACGAAGAAAGTTCTGATCCAGAACATTTGGCGGATATTCCATCATTAGAACACTTGGAGGAATTTCAAATTTTGACGAGATTGAAGCAAGAACCTGCAAAAGATGCATAGACATTCATCAAGAGGTTCCAGGAAAGTCTCATTCCTCCCATGTCTATGTCATTTATTCCCTCACATGTTATCCTAGCATGGGGACTCAATTCTGCTAGAAACTTTGCAAGACGTTATGAATGGTAACTTCACGCATTAATATTTTACAAAGTGGTTGAATCTGACACCGCTTCGAATCGAGCATCTCACCGAGACATTCACTACTGAGAGATGATTGAAGCATTGCAAAGAACACTTTGGGAATTTCTCCACAGAGTTGCAGGATTGACCACCAGTGCCAAAAAATCATAAATCTCTGATGTCTGCACAAATGTTGAATCCCACTATCGCAGCGGAATGCCAAATCAACAGAAGATACATGGGCCGAGACGATCAAGCCTAAGACGTTCGACGCTTCAACGCTCAAGCATATAAGAAGCCTTCGAATTATACTCCAAATCAAAGAGTATAACTTCGATAATAGCGCCTCTAGCTTCAGCACAACATCTCGACGGTGACACAATGGTTCAACACCGACACGATCAAAGTGTGGCTGAATTACAAATCGATAAGTCTTCACTATCCCACGATGAGACTTCTGAAGCAGATGCAACATCATTCATCAATCGATGCTACAAACTCCTTTAACTCTGCTAACGCCTGCACGACTAGGAAACTTCCTCTCTTCACCAATCATATCCAGAATGAAGACTGTTGCTGCTATCTACCGTGCAACAACAACGAATCCCTGAAGAAGCCACTTCACAGTAAAGTCATATTCAGGAGAATCTGGGTTGAAATCCTAGTACACCTTTATCTTGGGAATGCTCAACTCACCAACTAGTTCGTGCATATAAAGGCTCACTGGATGGAGGAGCAAAGACTATTATCTTCGGTCTATGTAGAAACTCCAACCATAGTATCGGCATAAGCAAGGATATGTAGAGGAACTCCATTCATGGCCTCAGCATCAACAAGAACTTCCGGAGAAAATTGAATCATGGTCTCAGCATCGATAACAGTCTCAGGCACAACATTCGGATTCATCAACTATCCATTCTCTGAAGTGTTACTCGATGGATCGTACTTCTCCAAGCCCAAATGATTCATATCAATATATGTATACATGGAAACATTATAACATGAACATCTTCCCAAAGCTTGCACGACGGACGGGCACAAATCAAAGTCTTCTACAAGATGTTCTCATCACCTCTACAAATGAGATACGACATGCTCCAGGCCATGGGTTTACAAAAACGTACTAATGGGTGAGGAATGGGACAATACTTCCTCAAAGAAATATGTTCGTCTATGTATCTTCTACAACATACCAAAAGGGCGCATCAATCGGACATACGAGATGAAAGATATGGCCTTTACCGTCAGATCTACGAAATCTAAAAAAATTGTACGGGATTACAATTTACAAATGTGAGCGCTTCGTTGACTGACCTCTGCAACTCCAAATCAAGTGATTCTTGTCTCATGTGATAACTCATTCTCTTATCTTCAAAAGTTGGGGTCAAGCACTGAATTCCGACATCGTATGAGGTTTCTACGGCTTTCAGAGCATACAACATGCAAGCAACAATTCTTAGACGGGATTCATAACTTCCACAGTCGATCGGTGTCCACCATCGCTAAATCCTTCATCAAGGTGTTTATGGGTGAAAACTATTGCAGACGGTTTTGGTAATTTGGGTTGTGTGGATGAGAAATGAGTTTAAACCTTAAACAAATGCACTACACGGGAGTGCTTGTAGATTCGAGAAATCAATCTGTGCAAATCCGTCCTAAACCAAGAAATGGCCGTTCCAGACTTGTTTCGGTCACAAAGTGAAGGAGATGGGGTTGATCTTAGGGAGGGAAGCGAAGAAGGTGTTGAGATTGCGAAGGTGTTGGCTATGTATGACTTGTATCAGAAAGCTGAACTGGCTTGCAGGATGTAAGCTATCAGTTCCGGTGTTTGAATACGATGGTATCAACACTTGCCTCTGTTGTTTGGACTTGTTTTGTTTTTGGAAATAGGGAGGAGAACCTATTTATACAAGTCATTTGAGCCTTATTCACGTCTCTCGTGGGAAGTGGAGGAAGTGGAGTGATGGAGTAGTGGAGTTGTGTGTTAGTGTTACACGACCAGCCTTGCCCACTTCTACTGTCATCTCTAACCGTCCATGACTTCCCGACACGTTCTTGTGATGGCGCGTTGCACGCTGCATGCTGTAAACCGCTGAGACCAATACCCCAGTATGTATCCCCAGTTTGTGACATGATTGATGTCTCGAGTGTGTGGATCGTGGGACCCACAGAAAGTAGCATGTAATGCTCGATTAAATAACTAAGTTATGTAGGAAGTCGATACATGTGAAGTACCATGTGTATTCAATGCAGGTACTGCATCATGGTGTGGTAAAGTGACGGGTAGTGATCACCATGACGCCTCACTGACAAATTAACTCCTGACCAGGGTTGTATAACCAAGCCGGTGAAGTTGGACGGACAAGATGATCTTCGAGACACTCATCTGCGACCGTTGATGGAATTAGGGTTTTTGAAGAGGTGCGCAAGCATCACTCTTCATCTTGGTCGAATCCAAGCTTGGGATACAATTTTGACAGGGCCGATCGTGCATGTGTGTAGACGACATGACGGTGTAGGCGCCCATATCTCATTGTCTCGTGGAAGTGTGATCTGGGCCACTCAATTTGTCCCATGAAGTTGAGTGGTCGAGATTGATTTGCAACAAAAACCGGTGCCGCAAAGCCGCGCATCATGCCAATTTTGGGCGCGCGTTCCAAGACGACCAAGCTTGGTCGGTCTTGGCCGATCAGCCCGGCGTGCATACAGTGGGATGGTGTATATACTCGTACTTCATCGTCCCATAGAAACGTGATCTAAGCCACTCAATTTGTCCGGTAAACTTGAGCGGTCGAGATCAGTTTGTGGCTGGGAAGTGTGACCACGCCTAGCTTGGGCGCGCGAATCAAGGTGTACAACCAAGTTTGGTCTTGGCCGATCGGGTGTGGAGACAGGTGGACCCACAGTGATCGTGCTGATACTTACCGGACCTGCTTAGTCTATTCCTGGACCCTTCATTTGTGCAGGAGAAATGGACGCTCGTGATCGCGACACAACCCTAATTAAGTTTTGCCTGGCCGTGTGTCATACCCGGGTTTGGGGCGCACGAATCAAGACGACCAACCATAGTTGGTCCCGACCGATCGATCGGGTATGTAGGCGGGCCACGGTGTTTGTGTTGACATGCTCTGGGCCCTTTGAATCTACATCTACACCCTCCATCTATGCCTGCGAAGATGGATGGTTGAGACTGTTTTGCGATACATGTAATGTGCCGCAAACCCAAATTTAGGGTTTTCCGTCTATACTGCTTTGGCATGGACGGTTTGGCAAGCTATGCCACCCCTTGGGGAGGCCGACCATGCGGGGCCCGCGTTGGGTCGGTGGTGTATATTCCAATACCCTGCTTGGGGTCATGGATTTAATCTAAGCCATCCAATCATCTGGTGAAGTTGGATGGTCGTGATCGTTTCGAGACCCGATATGGTCGGTCCGATTCAAATACGCTCAATCGGGCTAGTATAACACACCGAGAGTTGTATGCTCAATCGGGATAGTATAACACGTCGAGAGTTGTAGCCTGTAAGGGTATTTCGTACATGTTTTACTACTAATGCTTGGAGGTTCATGTTGCTCTGCTGCGAACAACACTCAGTCGTCATGCCGCACCGGTAATGAGTACAGGAAATACAAGGCTGGATATGCATTAATTAATAATGCTGTAAATTCACAGGGTATATGGGATTGTTGCTGCATGCTCCAACCTGGATGAATTTTGTGTATTTAATTCACAGAATACTGGGATTGTTGCTACATGCTCTATTCTAGGTGAATTAGTAAAGTGAAGAAGTATTCATCACTTATTAATGGCTTTATCTTTTGCAAGATGTTAGCGCATAATTTTGGCTTTTATAATTTTAGCCTAAAATGAAAATCTACCATCAACATTAAGTCCCCTGCCTAGCACATAATGGTTACGCTATTGTGGGGTAGGCATAAGATAGTGACAAGTTTGTATACATAAATGACCAAGCTAAGGTGAATATACATTTACCGCATAGGTCGACATCGTCAGGTGTTATCCCAGAACTGGTCGGTCCTGATTAGGATGGTGGAAGGAGCAGGGCTTGATCTGGCGAGTCGCTTTGGTTCCCTCTGCACTATCTGGACAGAGCTTGGCCCATTTCTTGGACTAGGTGCACTCCCCTTCTTTACACGGCAACTTTCCTCATATATATCCGATAAGCATCATTGATCGTTATCTTGAATTGGTAGCTTTTATAGGTGGCAAGTAGAGACTCCTTTTCTCCTGGGATTCTGTTGACTTGCTAGATTATAAAGAAAAATTCTAAGGATTCTTCTCATCACGTAGTCGTTCCTTTTGTATCTCAGGTATTGCTCCATACTCATCTGATCTTCTGACTGGTGATGATGATACACATATTTTTATGTGCTCATAACTTCTTCTTCTTTGCAGCTTATCATGGAAGCAGCGGGCGATGATCATTCTGTAACTTCCCCAGAAAAAAGTTTCGAAGTTGACAAACCCGAAATTAATGCGCACGAAGAGGTAATGGCTAAAATTGACCTCCCACTTCGCGAAGTCGGTCGTGCCATACATGGGATGTCCATTCGGCACCTGCGTATTGCCAGGGGATGCATATGTGCCCTTTCAGTTGCGATCGACATGGAAGAACGGTGGAGGCATGAGGAAGCGTTGCGAGCACCAGTAAGCGCAAGGGCAGAAAGATTTGCAGCGCGGTTAAAGAGGCGGAGAGTGGAGCATAAACGGCCTCCGGATGAAGATAGGCGTGATTATCCAATCCAGGATGGTGTGATAATCCTTGATTCTGACACAGATGCACCTGAGTGTTCTAAGGCAATCAGCGCAAACCCTGATGTTGCTGTGGGCTTTGAGGAAGACTTGGAAGCTGTTCCTGCCGATGATGTTAGGATGGAGAACGTTTCTGTGGAAACATCTGAAGAGGAAGCTAAGGCTCTGAAGGGAGAAGCGGTAGCAGGTGATGGCGTTGAAACAGGACCCAGCAGTGGTGCAGGCGCGGTTATTCTTCTTGACGGCTAAACCTCTTTGCTTTTTTCTCTCTTTTCAAGTGTATTCCCGTAATTTTTGAACCTCTTTATTGTACTCAGTGGCGGCTGAGTTCAAGATCTTTTCTTCTGTTTGCTTACCACTGAATAAAGGTTTATGTCATAACCCCTCGTTAAGATTGCATCTGTATGTGCTCCTGACGTGAGATCTCTTTGGTCTTGCTGGGGGAGATGGCTCAAATCACTTTCTTTTTGTGCACACATTCTATTTCCTTATTCCCATGAGATGTTTGCTTAGGGTTCCCTTCCTTGCTCTAATGGGTCGATTTAGGCTGAATCAGGACTTTGTGTTTTTAGGGGTAGAGAGGTTCTCAGATGGAAATAACGCTTCAATTAAATTGAAAACTGAAAGTTGAAAACCCTAATTATGAATGCAAGTATTGCAATCATTTTCTGGAGGAATTACAAATATGACATGAAATTGTAAAAGGAAACACGCTGGAGGAAATAGCACAGCGTTTTAAAGTGTGGAGGACGCTAGAAAGTGGTAGCACAACGTCTTAAGTTCGGTAGGGTTTGAGCCATTGTGAGTGAATTTTTATGCCTTCTAGTTTACCAACGTTGATGAGCTTGCAGTAGCCGCCTAGGATAACATCTGCTACCAGGTACGGTTCATCTTCTCTTTCGGTGGGTGAGTCAGGTGGAGTGGTCATTTTTATCGTCATGCTCCCAACCTTGAATGCAGTCGTCTTCGTCACCAGATCTCCAATTCCAAATGGGTTTGTAGGATCAGAATATCGCAACACCAAGATTCTCGCGAAATCCATAAACGACACACTGCAAAGACATCGCGGGATGGAAGTAAAAACGACGTAACGGATGACGACAGCCAAAACACGAGAAAGATGTGAAGATGTAACGAGATCTAGGAGTGTCGCGAGATTTGACATTTGTACATTTGCGATACTACGCAAGACATACCCGAAAATAAAGGACAGCTTAGCTGTCATCCACTATGTAATGTCCTATATAAAGAGCCGAATAGGCTTACGAAGAGAGAGATCTTTTTCGAGTGTTGAGCAAGTCATTAAGAGAGAGAAAGTTTAGAGTGATTGTAATTCTTTGGTTTATCTCCTTTTCATCTTGTAATATTTCTGGAGTTTGATCAATAAAAATTATAATTATTCATCTTAAAATGATTTGAATGTGTGGATTCTTGTGAGGGGTGTAGTGTGGGATTTCCTGCAACTACATAATGGCACTAGAAACATGGATGAATGAAGGTTGATATTGTGATTTGGAAGGATTTGAAGTAGTAGATAAAGAATTTCATATAATTTTCAACAATTCACTAAGATTAAAGAATGGCAAGAAGAAGACATACATCAGAACAACCAACGACTGTTAGAAGAAGTAGGAGACTTGCTGGAGAAGAAAGAAATGAAATGGGAGAATCTTCAAGAGCAAACATAAGAAATAATGGAGAAAATCGGGTTCAATCTCCAATTCAGCCTGCACCAATACAAAATAGAACTGAGGATTATGACAGAGTGAGCGTACACACTTGGCGATCGGATTCTGTAGATGAAATAGGGGAAGACCAGCAATTAGGAGGTAATGGACAAGAAGAGGGAGATCAAGAAATGATTGGAGGAATAATTCATGGAAACGAAGAGATTACAGCGTTAGAGGCATTGAGACAAACAATACGCGAAGAAAGGCGATTAGAAACAGAAGAACGTGCAAATTTGACAAGGCAAAATCATGATCTAAGGATGGAAAACATAAGGTTACAGAACAGAAGGTCAAGAAGCACTACAAGATCAAGATCAGTAAGGGAAGAAGTAAGACGAAATATGCCTGTAGAAAATGCTAATGAAGAAATTCAAGAAGAAATACAAAATTCAGATGAGGAACACCGTGAAAGAAGAGAAGTAAGGGAAGATCATTATATCCAACATGGGGAAACTCTCCAAGATGGGCAAAACGATGGAAATCAGAGAGATAGACGCCGACAGAGGCGAAATAATTAAGAGGATGGAGAAAATCAGGAAGAAGGAAGGAGAATATTACATGGGAGAGAAGTACAAAGAAATCACCAGGCAATTCAGGATGAAATTGAAAGGCATTATACTGAACAAGCACATCTAGCTCGCGAGAGGTAAAGATTAAGAGCAGAAATGGAAGAACAAGAATTACAAGAGGCAATTCGCCAGAACAATCATGATAATCGAGAAAGGAGGCATGAGCGAAATCGCAATAATGTTAATATCAATGAAGAATGCGATAGAGTACTAAGAAGAACTGAAAGACGACAAAGAGGAGAAAATGAGAGATATAATGGTGTGCGAATCCATGAAAGGAATGAAAGAGAAGATCGCAGAGAAAGACAAGAAGAAAATGATGATCAAGAGAATCAAAATGGATATGAATGCAGAAGAAAAGAGGCGGAGTTAAAAAGGCCAATGGAAGATAATTCTAGTATAAACGAACAAATTTTGAAAGAGCTAGCGGAAATGAGAGGAATGTTAAATAATAAGAAAGAAGGAGGTAGGAGACAATTGGATGAAGCTATAGAAGAAGCTGTGAAAACCCCATTCACACGGGAAATACAATTAGAAGGAATACCCCCAAAATGCAATTTTCCTACATTAACCAGCATTTTTGATGGATCAACTTGTGCAATACAACATATCAAAGCTTATTTGAGATGTACGTCACAATGGGAAAATCATGACGCTATATTGTGCAAATACTTTGCATCAAGTTTAACAGGAGAAGCTCTGAAATGGTTTGAAGGCCTGCCAAAAAATACTGTAACATCCTTCAATCATTTACAGGCTATATTTTTAGGGGCGTACATAAGTAACAATTTCTCGCGACCTGGCATTGAAGATGTATTTGGATTAAAACAAAGGGATGGTGAAAGTTTGAAACATTTGACCATGAGATGGTAGACAATGTGTAGCGACATGGCGGGTCGTGTTGATGAGAGATATCTCATTTTATCATTCATTAATGCTATGTTCGCAACCAATCTGTTATACATTCAAATTTTCAGAGTTAAGAACACAATCACAATGACTGAGCTGCGAAAATTACAGGCGGAATATATTGCTCTCAAAGAAAAACAAAATGAGATGGAATCATACCCAGTTGCGAACACGAGTTCAAATGCAGCGAATGCAAGCTTGTTACCTAAGTTGATAAATACAGTAGCGAGCACTTCGCAAGGACAACCAGAGTTGATAATGGGTGATAATCGCATGAAGCTAGTAGCTATGGGGAGTCGTGACCAAGAAGAATACGAGAGAGAAAGAAATTTCTATAACCGTGGTGGAAATAACAAAATTCAAAGACTTGATCAGCCGCAAGAAAATTATGGAGGTCAAAGGCAAAATTATCATAGGGGACAAGGAAGCCGCAGGATAGTATGGGAAGAAATTAAGATGCCACCTCTGAATGCTAGCGTGGAGAAAATATGGGAAGCTACAATCTTGATGGAAAATATACCAACACCATGGAATATGGGAAAGGAGCCACCTCCAAGCGAGAGAAGCCATGAATTTTGTTCTTATCACCATTTCCATGGACATACAACAAATGACTGCAGAAATATAAAGAGAATCATTCTCAGGATGATAGATCAGGGAAAGTTAAATCATTTTCTAGTAAGGAAAGCTCAACCTCAAGCATTACCACCTCCTCCAGAAATTCCCAGGGCGAACACAACAAAAGAACGTGAAACATTTGTGATAGAAGTTGGGGCAAAAGCAAAAAAATCTGTTTTGTAACTCTATTGTACATTCGTACAAGACAATTGAAGATTTCCACGATATTACTCTCAGCAGGGTTTTCGCAAGGGATGCCAATGATAAAGAAATAATGAACACCGCAAAGACGTCGCAACTGGAAGAATGGCAGAAGCAGATCATTTCTTTTACCGCGGAAGAAGTACCTGAAGGTGGAGGAATGCATGATAACCCATTGGTGGTGAGATTAGAGATTAACCCAAAACCTAATGATGATGAAGATGATGAAGCGGAAAACTCATGGGCAATTAATAGAATTTTAATTGATACCGGGAGTTCTGTGAATATCCTTTTTTATCATACCTACAAAACTATGGGAGGAAAAGATGCAGATTTGATACCTTCAACCTATAAAATTTATGGTTTTAATGGTACCGCAAATAAGCCAAAAGGAGAAGTTCATATGCGAATTCCACTAAAAGGATTATCTTCTGGAATTTTATTCTGCGTAGTTGATGTGGAATCACCATACAACGCACTGATTGGACGACCATGGTTACATGAGATCTTAGGTGTCGCATCAACTTTCCATCAATGTATCAAGTTCCCTCATCCCACTGGTGTTGTTATCATAAAGGGAGATTGGGTTGAAGGAAAGAAGTGTTATGAGGTTGATATCGAATCCTGTGTAGAAAGAGCTGCGAAACAGAGGAGTTGGAAAAACAACATTAAAGAAAAACAAAGAGGTGAAAGATTAATGGTAGATGTAATAGAGCAAAGAGAGGAAGAAATGCTGCAAAATCAAAAAATGATGAAGACAGAAAGTGGCGAAGGTTTCGCAATGGACAAGAAAATGACAGGGAACTACAAAAATGCGAGAGGCGAAAGTAGCAGAAGTAAGAGACTTAAAGAATAACTGTAATTGTTGATTGTCAGAGAAAAACTGGGGAGGGAGACGACAAATGTAAGTTGTTCAAAAAAAAAAAAAAAAAAAAAAAAAAAAATCATGATTGGTGATAATGGAGTCGTGTAAGAGTTGATATGAAGAAGAAGAAGAAAATATATTTTACAAATGGCAAACGCGTTGCGAAGGTACAAAAGAGCTTATATAGGCAGAAGAATCAACAAAATAATCAGAAAGAGGCGAACTTACTATGGCGTACACCCTAGTTCGCGAACACAATTTCACAAGAGGCAAAGTACCTAAAGTGCGTCATAGTAGGCGGTACCTATATTATATATAATAAAGAATTAACAAAATAATCATAATGGGACGAACCTTCATGGCGTACACCCTAGTTCGCGAATAAAATTTCGTAAGAGGCAAAGTACCTAAAGTGCGTCATGCAAGGGGGTATCTATAACGTGGCTCAGGGAAAAGGTTACCGCGCCCTGGAACTGAGTCATGGAGATTGGGGTAATAAAACCCATCCGGGGAGAGGTACCTTGGATTTTCAATCTAAGCTAGTGACTTAGATTGGACGAACGGGGGTCTCTTCTAAGGTGTCATCATTTGACCAAGGCGCCAAGGTACACGGTTGAGCCAAGGGTGCCTGGGGCATTTGAAGTGTCTCGGCCATTCTTGGCAAGTCTCGGCTTATGCTACACTCGGCCCGAAGAAAACTCCACTTATGGTGCAGTCTCGTAACCATAAGCCATATAGGCAAAAGGGATAAGAGGATGCGAAAACAACTGGTTGTTGTTAAGACCGGATGGGAGGAGCTAGCCTTGTATGGCAGAAGTACGCCTCCTTGAAGGGGAAACCAGGGGGAGATAAGGGCGACACCCTCCATTAGGGAGCTGATAGTGTCAAAAAAGACGCAAATGTCATGAGACTTTATGTTCGCAAGAATATTTAGGCTTGTCATATTTGTGCAACAATCCTGAAGAGGCAAAAATACAAAAGAGTAGATAAGACGAGATCAATGGGTCCTTACATGCAAATGTAAGGACGTCCTGCGATTTCGTTGCAAAGACGGCAATGTCATGGGGCTTTATGTTCGCAAGGATATTTAGGCCTGTCATATTGTCGCAATAAAAATATCCTGCAGAGGAAATAATACTAAAGAAATGATAAGACAGGATCAATGGGTCATTACATGAAAATGTAAAGACGTCCTGCGATCTTGTCGCAAAAATGAGAGGTGGCAAAATAAGACCTTTAACTAGGAAGGAAAAATAAGACCACACAAGAGAAATGATAAGGCAAGATCAATGGGTCATTACATGAAAATGCAAGGACGTCCTGCGATCTTGTCGCAATGATAAAGTTCAGCAGAAAATATCTGCGAAACTATGCTTAATCTCCCATTCGAATACAAATAACAGAGGCAAGTATGGGAATGAACAAGAACGTGTTATTTGTCTTCATATGACAGATTTGCGCATATATTGATTGACCATATTGCAAAAAAGAATTGCTCTTTATGTGCAGGAAGAAACAAGAAATTGTATTCAAAGACTCAAGAAATTCGCAGGACAAAAGAATACACCCGAAGATGGGAGATTGAAAAAATGATTGTACAAGTATTACAAAGAAAGAAAAAGGAAAATAAAATTATTTCTCATTTGATCCTTCCCCTTCATTATCTTCATCAGATCCTTCAACTTCTTCATCTTCATTAGATTCCTCTTCTTCTTCACTAGCATCGCTATCAGAAATATCCAGAGAAGGCATATTTTGGGGGACTTCATCAAAAAGGCAAGGGTACTTAGACTGAGGGATGTTATTGTCCTCGCAGACCATCTCAATAGTTTGATTGCGAAAGACAATAGCATCATTCTTAAAATTCGCGACAGTGATCTTTAGTTGGTTCTTCAGCCTAGAATATTTCCCATCTCTAGAAGAAAGATTTTTGGCAAGTTGCTCTTTCTCAGATTCAAGCTCTTCAATTCTTTTTCGGAACCTTGCTTCAGCTTCTGCGAACATATAACCTTGAATCAGCAATTTGATGACAACTTTATGCAAACAATTAAATAAAGAAGAATAATTAACAACCTTCTCTGTCAGAAACTATATCTCTAACCAAGGCCGTATGCTCAGCTTGAAGACTAATGTTAACACCTAAATTATTTCTGGCATCATCTAGAACCTTTGCAGCCCAAGCAAATTCATCATCATTGTTTATGAGAAGAAGGGAACGAATTTGATTCTCTCTTTCGCTAAGAATAGCATTTTGACGGATGGATTCATCCCGTTCAATTTGAACTTCAAGAAGAGTCTTTTGGAATTTCGCTAATGCTTGAGCACCTTGTCTAGCAATGCGATCTTTATCATCTATGAGATAACTAATTTTCTTCCTTAAAATACTAGTTTTCTCTTTAGAACTAAGATACAGATGTTTCAGTTGGTTGGCTAAACTTAAGCTAGATCTATGATCAAGTTCTAAGAGGAGAAATCTGGATTGAAGTTCATTTAGAGGAAGAGATTTAATTTTGTTATTTGAAAAACTATCCAAAGAATCGTTGAGATGATCAAGAAGACCATCATCATCCATAGGTTCAGGAAATGAATGAAGAAGAATGGCTTCCTCAGAAAGGTTATAAACGTCTGCGAAATCGATAAGTCAGATGAGGGAAGATAACAAGAGAACAAAACAAAGGAAAAGGGAAAAGTTTCATACCATAAAGTTGTTGGTTGGAGCTTTGAAGGCTAGAAATCTTATTCTTTTGAGTGGCAGAGTCAGCTTCTAATTGCTTGTTCTTCTCGCGAAGAATGGCAGCTTCAGATTCCAATTCTTAATTTCTCTTGCGAAGAGCAGTAGCTTCAACTCCCAATTCTTCATTTTTCTTGCGAAACTGAAGATTCTTCTTTTCGAGAATACTGCGCCTCTTCTCAAGATCCGAGGCAACAGCAAAGGAAGCTCTCCCGGACTACAAAAGAAAACAAAGAAATTAAAAAGATATGATTTAAAATCAAAACTATAAAAAAAAAAAAAAAAAGAGAATGAAAACATACCAAGACACTAAGTGAATTTAAGAAGCTTGGAGTCACTGATCTGGAGACCCCATGAAGAGAACTATCACTCTCAAGCAAATGTGAATCGCAAATACTCACGAGAGCCTTGCATGTATTAGAAAGGCGATCGTCACCCATCCCTTGCATGGAATCAGAAAAGATGCTAGACAGCTGTGCCATAGAAGATCCAGTTGGAGAATTTGAAGAAGGGATATTCACATCATTATATTCCTCATCACCAGTATGTTCACCTGACTGAGGATTCGAAGGAGAGGGGAGGTGAAGTTTTCGCTTCTTCAGAGGCGGAGCAACAGACTTCTCCTTGCGAAGAGGATTTTTACCTCTACCTTTGGCTTTCGCAGCCTCAGAGTTTTCTTCTTCTCCAACAACTTCAACACCAACCTTCGCACACAAATGAAGATAATAAACAGAGGCAACAATATTGTTAAAAAAATATATAAAGTGTTTCTTACTTCATCCATGACGGAGCGAAGAGAAGCTAAAGTGCTAACCTTCCCGGTCCGATTGTAGCTCAATCTTAACTTTTCAATCTAAAAATTTTCACGAGAATCAAAGGATAAGGGAATAAGCAACCAATGAAAGATTACGAAGTACGCGAAGTTGGAAGACATACCTCTTTATTCTTCTCGGGCCAATTGAATACCCAAGGTCGATAAGTAGCGAAGTTCGCAGGAAGTACATTCGAGCCTGCGATATAAGGCCCCTTTAACACCAATGGAAAAACACACCATCTATCGTCTTTAGAGTGACGCCGGACGTTGTTTTTACCAGAATGCCAGTCAATGTCTTGCATAAGGAGCTTATCGTTAGCAACATCATCCTTTCTTTTCAGACGAACACCCAAAACGAGTATTATCCCTCCTCATAGGAATGAATTCATAATTCTCGTAGAAACTCTCAACTGTGTATCTTTCAGCGAGTATCGCCAATTCCTTAAATTGTGGGTCCCTAACTTCTGTTGGGTAAAGAGACCCCTTACCAGCGCCATGATTGGCGAATTAAGGTATTAAACGGATGCAATCCCCGCTTAATTGATAGACAACTCGCGAGAAGTTCGCATGAGCAAGAATTCCATAGAATAACGGAAGGTTAGGGTTATAAAGAGGAATGGGAAGGCCGGCGAGAATTTGACCAAGCGAAATTATGATTTCATGATCATCACAATGATGATCAGTGAAAAACTTGGCAGAAAGAATGGATTTAGATTCCTGACCAGGAATGGTGGTTAAAGTAAAACCTTTTCCTTGAAGATCTTTTTGAATTTCTTCAAAAGAAGCTTCGTATTTGCGACCGGTTGGAGCCATTTTCAGTATGGGGATGAATGAAGAACTGAAGATCAAAAGAAAGAAGAAGAAGAAGATTTACAGTAGCAAATACAGAAATTACGGAGGAGAATTGAAGAAAAATTGCAGAGAGAAAGTAAAAAAGAAGAAGATGAGAGTGAGAAAACTATATATAAAGAAGAATTCTCGAGAAGATAAACGCATTTAATGCGAGAAGGGACGTGAACGGTTGAGAAATAACGGTTGAAAGAGATGTGTCAAGAAATGGGTGGAAGAAAAGATACGTGTAATAAATTCTGCGTAATAGTACGGAATCATACAAATACAGAAAAATATGAAGAAATGAACAGCTGCGGCATTTTGAAAATACTAGTTCTCATGACGTTCTATTCTTCGCAGAGAAGACATGAGAAGAGGCAAGATGTAGGATCAGAATATCGCAACACCAAGATTCTCGCGAAATCCATTAACGACACACTGCGAAGACATAGCGGGATGGAAGTAAAAACGACGTAACGGATGACGACAGCCAAAACACGAGAAAGATGTGAAGATGTAGCGAGATCGAGGAGTGTCGCGAGATTTGACATTTGTACATTTGCGATACTTCACAATACATACCCGACAATAAAGGACAGCTTAGCTGTCATCCACTATGTAATGTCCTATATAAAGAGCCGAATAGGCTTACGAAGAGAGAGATCTTTTTTGAGTGTTGAGCAAGTCATTAAGAGAGAGAAAGTTTAGAGTGATTGTAATTCTTTGGTTTATCTCCTTTTCATCTTGTAATATTTCTGGAGTTTGATCAATAAAACTTATAATTGTTCATCTTAAAATGATTTGATTGTGTGGATTCTTGTAAGGGGTGTAGTGTGGGATTTCCTGCAACTACAGGGTTTGGGCGTGCAGATATCCGGACCTTGGCCTTATCGTCTTTGACCAAGACAGCCTCTACGCTCTTGAAAAAACGTTTGAAGGGGTCGGCTTCCCATTCACATCTCTTATCCAGGGTTGGTTTGTTGGTTGGAGCCAGTCCCCAGGACTTATCAGAGTGAGGAGTGATTGGTTGCAAGAAGGGTTGCATGATGAGACTTACTTGAGCTCGGAACCTCTTAATGTATGCTGATGGGCTCTCTCCAGGAAGTTGTGTCACATTGGCAAGCTGTGTGGTGCGGAACGGACAGCCTTCGAGTCCAGACGGCTTGTTGGAGATCCTTTCAGGTGTTGTAACCGGTAGAGGGCAAACTCCCAGTGTTGTCTTGTTGTCGTGTACCCAAGAGCGTCCTAGGATCATGTCGTAATTCGGATGCTCTCTGACTATGTATAACTTTGCTTGTGTCAAGGCATCGCCCAATTTTACTTCAAGATCGATGTATCCATATGCATCTCTGAGTTCTCCTTCTGGAGTCTTAATCCCAATTGGGTTGCGAGTAGCCTCCTGTTTTGAAATCTTTGCTGCTTTTAAGGTCTGGAGAGTGATGATGTTGAATTCAGAGGCCGTATCGATCAATGTGTTATCGAACTCGATATCCTTCAAACGGGCAATGGTTAAGAGTCCCCAATTTCCCTTGCTTGCATCTTTCAGCAAGGACTGAGGTTTCGAGACCGCTTCCTCTTCCAGATACAAGCGTTTGCCTGAGACAACACGGTTGAGGGCTGCAAATATGTCCTGACGCTGTGCTTTGGAGAAGTACAAGATCTCTTACGAGGTGTCGAACTCGCAAAAATAAATTCCTTACTTCTCTTACACTAACTAGTAGTACAATGACAAGTAGGTTCGTTCCTGAGGGAGAGTTGAGTCTAAGTTGCCAATTCAATTTCAGATTAAGAATAATGCAAATATGAGGATGAGAATGATCAAGGATTCTTTCTCAGTCACAAAACATGAATCTTATCAATATAGCTATGTTTCTGCAAAGTACCCATTACTAATAACCCCAGAATATTTAGTACGCTCAAATACTCCGCAATCTCTTAATTCACCGGACACGGAAGCGCTCGACTACCGGATTCTACTTTCCAAGTTTCCTAGAAGTACGCTCTCTAAGTATGACTTAAACAAATGCTTTAAGTTCTTTGAGATAGGCTATTCCTAGTGACAAATACAAAAGCTCGACTCGTCTACTAGTGTCAATCTCTACACATGATTATTTAACAAAATCCCATCGTCAATAACCACATATTACTACTTGTACTCGGAACATCTAGACAATTACGGGTCAAAGAGTTCTCGAATTAGTATAAGAATTATGAACTCACCATTTAATTTGCAACTTAAACGATTCATAAACAATTCACATAAGTAATATTGGCACAGTAGAGAATGAACAATAATAAGATAATTGCATAAAAACAAGCAGTTTAAATATCAATTCGAGTTCAAGTTCGGACGTCGAAATCGTCCCTAATCGAATATGCTTAGCTACTGGAGTTCATAATGAAATAAAAGAAAAACAGTAAACTAAATACACAGATGCAAACCCAAACAACAAACCAAAGGCCCAGATTGTTGATGTGATGTTGGTGGAGTGGTGATGGTGGCTGACAAGCAGCTGTTGATTGCAAGGTAATGGTGGCGTCGGTGTAGGCGAACAGGTGATGCCGGAACCTTGCAACTGGTGGTAGTGGTGCTGTTCTGCTGGGGTTTACTAGCGGCTGCTGTGTTGCGCAAGTGTATGAAGCACTGGTGATGGGGGAGATGGATACGCAGGTGGATGTAGTATGCAGATGGAGATGCAAAGATGGTGTGACTGTTGATGGTATGATGGTGGATGTAAGTACAGGTGAGATGGATGAACTGATGGAGGATATGCAGGTGGTTTATGAGTGAACTGGTTGAGATGCAGGTGGTGGAATGGTGGTTGTTGCAGCTGAAGGGGTATGTGAGATTATATTTTGTAGCTTTAGGTTTAACCCCTTTTTATAGCTTCTCCAAGGCCTGCAATTTTGAATCGGATTGAAACCCAACTCCTCTTTCTTCGCAACTTCCAAATTTTGTTTTTAATCCTCACAGTTTCTTGCTCCAATCAACGGCAACAACCACAACCCTGAGTTTCCTGTCTTGTCGGCACAAGCTTCATTCTTCTAACAAACTGAACCCAACTGATCTTTCCTTTTCTTAACTCACAAATATAGCTTGACCCATTGAATACAACCCTCGAGAGCACAGTTAGCTGCATCTAGACTTGGCAAGGCACCTGGTTTAGTGACGAGAACATGAAAGTAGAACCTAGGTGTTCTTCCCTGATTTCTTGCTTTGAAACTCAATTCCAAGTACAACCCAACTCCGTGTTCCTCTGCACTTCTATAACGAGTCCTAGCCATTTCCAACAACACTTCAAACATAGCCATCCAACCATGGGTATAGCAGCACAAGACCAAGGCAGAATTATTGATGTCTTCACTGCTTTCTCGCTGCCAGAACAGACCCAAGACCTTCTCAAACTCGTACCCAATGTGCGTGTATTTCTTATTGTAAATCAGAGTCTTGAACTTACGCCTTAACTAACCCAAACACTATAGCTTCAGCTGATTCGTATCACCTGGCAAACGACCCTCAAGCCCATGGCTAGCCGGAAGCAAAGAGAAGAGTGAACGATACTGCAATATATGACATGTGGTTCAGGTATTCTGTCGGACAGATTGTACGCGTCTTGCAAACTGATGAGGGACGTATAGCTGCTGCACCTTGGAAGCTACACAATGAACTCCTTCCTTGCACAATTCAATTCCATACACAAGCCATAACATTTTTAATTACTCACAGTCTCTGAAACACCTATCAATCTCTTTAATTTCTCCTTCATTCATTTCTATTTTAATGGCAGCAACATTAACTTCTCTTCTAGACTCGATCTCAAGTTCATTGTTGTTAACTTGAATTCCAGACAGAACCCATCTTTCCTTGCTGATTTATGTACTTAAATCTCTTCCTGAATGTCTTCGTTCATTGCCTATTTTCAATGGTAACAACTTCCGCTCTTCCCTGCATTCTTGGCTCGAAAACAGCCCAACTGTGTGTAATCATATGTAAATAACACCTATTCCTCTTTGTTGTAGGCTTCGAACAGCTCCTAACCCACCGAACACACATACCAGGGCCAGTATTACACCGACAGCAACCCCTGGTTCAGTCTTGAAGGAGACGACAGTGAACTGAAGAACAAATGATGCAAAGAAGTGGTCGTAGCCAACTTCTATCTCTTGGTTAATAGGAAGTGGGTGGTGGCCCTTAACGATCTGCAGTCTGTCCTTAGTGTATCACTCAATTTGGTTGCCCCTTATCCTCGGCTAGGCTCCAAATAACACTTGCCTATGAAATTCAGTTTTGCTCCTTTTATACCTTTTCCTTCTTCTTTTACTCCGATGACTCCAAAATGCCTATAAAACTCAAAAGCAACGTAATATACAAAAATACAAGAAAAATAGCTAAGGAAAGCATAAGAAATCGATATTCGAAAGATGTATTTTAGGCACTTATCAATCTCACATAAATGTTCCATCATAGATTGTACAGTCTTGCGAACGGAATCCCCAGAAATCATGCAGTTCCTGACAGGAAGAGGGTCTCTAGGAACACCTTCGTTTCCAAGCTGGAGTTCTCCTGTCTCTATCTTTTCTATGAAGATCTATTTTAGCATGTTGCAGTCTTTGGTTGGATGGTGAACGAACCTATGGTAGCGACAGTACTTAGGATCCGCCATATCTTTCTCAGTTGGTGGATGTCTGATAGGAGGCAGCTTGATGGCATCGTCTTGAATCCACGCCTCCAAGAGTTCCACTACTTCATTCATGGGGAACGGGAAACCTGTATCTTCGGTGTCTTGTGCAGGAGTCTTGCCCGCTCCCTTTTGAGAAGAAGTCATGTGTCTTTGGAGCCGCACACTTGGGTTGTTGTCATTGCTTTGAAGCTTTCTTTTTCCTCCTTCGCCAACCACGCTCACAGAAGGACCAGTGTTGTATTATTTGTTTGTGAGACGCCTGCTTCCCCCACTCTCACGTGGATATTCGTTTCGAACAACCCTGGTTCTTTCTAGCAATGCTGGGGCAGTTGTGGCCGAACGTTTGGCAGCTTCATGGAGTTCGGAGAACGTCTAAAAGCCCAGATTCTCTAGTAAAGCGCGATATATGGGTATCATCCCGTTGATGCACATCTCTACCAGCTGACGTTCAGTGATGTTCGGATCATGAAAATCTAGTGCTTGAGTTTTGAACCTCTTAACGAAGTCGTTCGGATTCTCGTTATTCCACTGAGAGAATCTCCCTAGATCTGAAAAGGTGATTTGCTTAGATACGAAGAAATACTTCCTGTAGAAAGCACCGACCATCTCCCCCCAATTGGATATGATGTCAGGTTTGATGTTGTTATACCAGGTGTACGCCCTTCCCGTAAGTGATTTCGAAAACTCTTTCAGGCGGAGAACATGATTGTACTCAAGCTCCCCCAAGGATTCCAAAAATCGAGAAACGTGTTCACGAGCGTTACCAGTACCATCGTAGATGGAGAACTGAGGAGAGGTGTATCCTCTTGGAAGAGGGATTCGTTGCATATCTTGAGGGTACGGCGGCTGATGTTGGTGTGCATCCATTAGATTTCATTTGCCTCCGTTTTGGAGAAGTCGTTCCAGGTCCTCACGTGTGATGAAGTTGGATGGATGGTCCCTCTCTCTTGGGCGTTCAGGAGCAACATGAGCTTCTTCACTCATGTGGGTCTGAGTGGAAACGCCTGCTCCAGGTGTATTGAAGGCGTCCCTTGCTGGCTCCAAGGGTTGCCGTGAATCTTGCGGCAATCGTTCGGTTAAAGTTTTAAGGAAAGTGAGCACCTCTTTCTGAGTTGCGGCCATATCCGTTTGAGTCTTAGCAAGAATCACCTACTTCTCCATCAAGTCTGCAATGGTAATGGGCGGTGGTCCTCCTCTCGTCCCTGCGGCTCCTCGTCCTAATGAAGGAGTGAACGTTGTTGCTCTGGTGACCACTGGAGGCGTTACACTTGAGGAGATGCCGAGATTCGCGGCTGCTCTGGCTCTGGTGATGGGAGGCGTTACACCTACTGGAATGTCTCCTGCTCCGCTAGCGTTGGGGATAGAAGTGACGGCTCCACGAGATGTATTGACCATGGAAGCTCCACTGACAGGTACATCGACACCGGGAGTGTTATCCGTACTAGCTCCATCAGGATTGATTGCTGATCCAGACCTAAGTTCTACCATCTTAAAATGAATTGTTGATTGAATTGGTTCTAAGATCTACCCTTTTTTGATATTGATGAAACTGGATCGGATTTCGAAGAAATTGACTTTACAACCGAGAGATTAACCTCCCGCTGTGGTCTCCAATTGTTTATGGGTGAAAACTATTTCTGCCGGTTTTGGTAATTTGGGGTGTGTGGATGAGAAATGAGTTTAAACCTTAAACAAATGCACTACACGGGAGTGCTTGTAGATTCGAGAAATCAATCTGTGCAAATCCGTCCTAAACCAAGAAATGGCCGTTCCAGACTTGTTTCGGTCACAAAGTGAAGGAGATGGGGTTGATCTTAGGGAGAGAAGCGAAGAAGGTGTTGAGATTGCGAAGGTGTTGGCTATGTATGACTCGTATCAGAAAGCTGAACTGGCTTGCAGGATGTAAGCTATCAGTTCCGGTGTTTGAATACGATGGTATCAACACTTGCCTCTGTTGTCTGGACTTGTTCTGTTTTTGGAAATAGGGAGGAGAACCTATTTATACCAGTCATTTGAGCCTTATTCACGTCTCTCGTGAGAAGTGGAGTGATGGAGTAGTGGAGTTGTATGTTAGTGTTACACGACCAGCCTTGCCCACTTCTCCTGTCATCTCTAACCGTCCATGACTTCCTGACACGTTCTTGTGATGGCGCGTTGCACGCCGCACGCTGTAAACCGCCAGACCAATACCCCAGTATGTATCCCCCAGTTTGTGACATGATTGATGTCTCGAGTGTGTGGATCTTGGGACCCACAGAAAGTAGCATGTAATGCTCGATTAAATAACTAAGTTATTTAGGAAGTCGATACTTGTGAAGTACCGTGTGTATTCTATGCAGGTACTGCATCATGGTGTGGTAAAGTGACGGGTGTTGATCACCATGACGCCACACTGACCAATTAACTCCTGACCAGGGTTGTATAACCAAGCCGGTGAAGTTGGACGGACGAGATGATCTTTGAGACACTCATCTGCGACCGTTGATGGAATTAGGGTTTTGAAGAGGTACGCAAGCATCACTCTTTAGCTTGGTCGAATCCAAGCTTGGGATACAATTTTGACAGGGCCGATCGTGCATGTGTGTAGACGACATGACGGTGTAGGCGCCCATATCTCATTGTCTCGTGGAAGTGTGATCTGCGCCACTCAATTTGTTCGGCGAAGTTGAGTGGTCGAGATTGATTTTCAACAGAAATCTGGTGCCGCAAAAGCCGCGCATCATGCCAATTTTGGGCCCGCGTTCCAAGATGACCAAGCTTGGTCGGTCTTGGCCGATCAGCCCGGCGTGCATACGGTGGGTGGTGTATATACCTGTACTTCATCATCCCATAGAAACGTGATCTAAGCCACTCAATTTGTCCGGTAAACTTGAGCGGTCGAGATCAGTTTGTGGCTGGGAAGTGTGACCACGCCTAGCTTGGGCGCGCGAATCAAGGTGTACAGCCAAGTTTGGTCTTGGCCGATCGGGTGTGGAGACAAAGGTGGGCCCTGGTGATCGTGTTGATACTTACCGGACCTACTTAGTCTATTCCTGGACCCTTCATTCGTGCAGGAGAAAATGGACGCTCGTGATCGCGACACAACCCTAATTAAGTTTTGCCGGCCGTGTGTCATACCCAGTTTGGGGCGCACGAATCAAGACGACCAACCATAGTTGGTCCTGACCGATCAGTCAGGTATGTAGGCGGGCCCACGGTGTTTGTGTTGACATGCTCTGGGCCCTTTGAATCTACATCTACACCCTCCATCTATGCCTGCGAAGATGGATGGTTGAGACTGTTTTGCGATACATGTAATGTGCCGCAAACCCTAATTTAGGGTTTTCCGTCTATACTGCTTTGTCTTGGACGGTTTGGCAAGCTATGCCACCCCTTGGGGAGGCCGACCATGCGGGGCCCGCGTTGGGTCGGTGGTGTATATTCCAATACCTGCTTGGGGTCATGGATTTAATCTAAGCCATCCAATCATGTTGGTGAAGTTGGATGGTCGTGATTGTTTCTGAGACTGATATGGTCAGTCCAGATTCAAATACGCTCAATCGGGCTAGTATAACACACCGAGAGTTGTATGCTCAATCGGGCTAGTATAACACGTCGAGAGTTGTAGCCTGTAAGGGTATTTCGTACGTGTTTTACTACTAATGCTTGGAGGTTCGTGTTGCTCTGCTGAGAACAACACTCAGTCGTCATGCCGCACCGGTAATGAGTACAGGAAATACAAGGATGGATATGCATTAATTAATAATGCTGTAAATTCACAGGGTATATGGGAATTTTTGCTGCATGCTCCAACCTGGATGAATTTTGTGTATTTAATTCATAGAATACTGGGATTGTTGCTACATGCTCTACTCTAGGTGAATTAGTAAAGTGAAGAAGTATTCATCACTTATTAATGGCTTTATCTTTTGCAAGATGTTAGCGCATAATTTTGGCTTTTACAATTTTAGCCTAAAATGAAAATCCACCATCAACACAAGGTACCTCCAACTTCGACCACCTATGTCTTTACATCAATCTTTCTACTCAGGTCCTCTATCTAGATCTTGCCAGAAGAAGGGAAAACTAAAGAGATAGATTCAACAAAATACTGGGGACTGACGGTCCACTGATCATGACGATCAATTTCACAGTCCAAGACTCGTGGTGCCGGGATCTCCAGTGCTAATCAATCATCGTAAAAGGAATTCTACCGCTGGAACATGCCACCATGGTCATTACATCATCCCCTCTTGAGAGCAACCTCAGTTATGGTCCCGTGACCAGGGTTTCAGAAGTGATGTTTCTGCGACTAACAGAAACGAGATGACACTGCAAGCACCACACTCATGTATCAATCAAGGGGTCCTGATCTAAAATGAATAAATGATATTAAAATCCTTCACCAACCGTTCAAGACACAAGCGAATGGTCTAAAAACACAACATGAGTGTTTTACAACAAGCTCGTCTGAGATGATTTTACATTGTCCTGTGCAAACCGACGAGCTGGGAGAAATTGGTGAAGAATCTAGGGATGGGTCATATACCATTCTCTTCGTATGGAGGTCCTCTACAACATATCCAAAATTCAAAGCAATAGAAGAAACTAGCAAGGTGATGTGGCCGAAACATTGGACAACATACAATATGAAAAAGTTCTGAAAGTCTCCTGGAAGTTTACTGTTTCGCCTTTTTCAGGCCCTAAACATGCTGAAAACTCAAAAAGCTTGTTAGAAAAATCTTGGAAATTTTCTGGGCTTGAAGATACATATGCAGATCGCGAAAATCCGACTTCGAACGAAGATTGTACGGTGTTTTTGCTAAAAGGCTGAAGTCTGAAATTTTCTGGTGACGTATTTCAGCAAAATTACTCGTATACTCACATGGATTCTCATTCATTCATTCACAAATCAGAAATTTCATACTTCTATGAAGAGATTACAGGATATATACTTACTAGGGGAGTTTCTAAATCATTTGAAGGCTCGGCAATGCCGGAATCTCCATTGGCAACGCCGCTATCTCCATTCGGTTCAAGATTTCAGGAATTCTCCATGTTCCCATATCCCAAAGAAGAGCACGCTTCATCAATATGCTGCTTCTCTACAATGATTTCTTCCTGGATTCATTGACAACAATTATTATTATTTCATTCAAGGAGATGCCACGATCACCTACACGAAAAAGATACTTGCATTGACTTCTTCATCAGTGCTGGATTCATGAATTGTTTGCCCGGGAACAAGTTGAAGACCGTCAATCGATGGAGAAAAAGTCTGAAATGAAATAACAAACCTTGATCTCGTGATCCTAATTGCACAGGCAAAGTCATGACACAAGGAGCGCTAACAACTCACCAAAGAAACGGCTGGGGACTGCACGTCATTTGCTAACATCCTGTAGTCCTTACTTCTGGGTTCTCCGCTCCCGTAGACTTTCTTCCATTTCCGTGGAGTCTACATTGATCCGGGAACTCACTACACGATCATCCTATGGTAAAGCTAATGAAATAACCAGGAGTACAACTCAGTATGAAGGATCTCTCACCATCACTCAGAGGTCCCAGAAGTACCATTTCTTAAAGTTTCGTCCGTAGAGATGTTATCTCTGGAAACACCATCTTTGGAAGTGTCATCATGGGAGTCAGTCATTCTTGCAAAGTGGCTACTTCAGCACATCGTTCATACAAAGCGCAGGATTCAACAAACGATGAATCATGGAATAAAGGAGCTCACAACAGCGTCTACAAAAATGGTAACCATCCAACTCTTACCTATTTACAATTTCACTAGCTGTAGTGATTACAATCTCGAGAATTTTTTCGCTCCTTCAAACCTGCAAAGACGAACAAAATTCGTTATTCAAAACCATAAAGTGATTTTCATAAAACTGTGAACAATTCATGAAACTTCCATCATGTGAACAATTCACATTATTTTTCACCTTGTGAACGACTCCCCACCGAGTGAACACTCGTTGATTTTGTGCATACACTATCAGATCACAAAATCCATACAAACCGTATGTTATCAAAAATTGCTTACTTCTAGCAATTGCGGAAAATCAAAATTTTAATTTCACATAAATTTCCACCGAGTGAACATTTTCGTGCATACCCTCTAAAAATCACGAAATTCACGAAAACATTATTGTTTGCTTTTAACAATTGTTTAAAATCAAAACTTGATTTTACAAAATCTTTAAAATAGTGAACAATCCACGTAAAATTTTACTCTGTGAACGTTCACTGGTTTTTCAAAATTGGACAGACGTCCATTCTACAATTGTGAAAACTCACATACAGACATTATTTCACCATGTATAATTATCTACTTTCAACAGTTGTTCAAAATCAAAACATTGATTTTACAAAAATATATTTTAACGTGAAACTCACGTAAATTTGAAAAATGTATATTTTTGCTCCCTTGCACGAGCATCCGCCTTTGAAACGAGTATATTTTCAAAATTTTGTAACGCTCACATATTTAAAATAAAAATTTCATGAAAGCTCGTAGACAAAAAATTTATTACTAACAGACGCACGTATATTCAAAAAAAAAAAAAAAAACCTCCTGGGATGATTACTCGTTTCTTAAACTAACGAACGAATATCCGTTCCTAAAACATGGACTTCCTTTTTAGGGCTCGGGCCCGCAAACCCTAAATCAACCAGAACTGGACTTTTGACTGACCAAATCAGCGATGCTCCATTCCTCCATGCTCACGGAATCGCACTCTATCACGCTATCAGGGTCCTCACCTGAACATTTGCTCGTACATGACACCATTGGAGCAAATCGAGGATTCTGAAACTACCTTTGTAGACTGAGTTCAACCACGATCTCGTCGACTGAAAATCACCATCTAATGCTTACTGCGGAACATGATTGTTCCTCACTAAGCAGGGGACTTAATGTTAATGGTGGATTTTCAACAAAGGTAAAAACCGTAAAATCATGATACTGCATGTTTCTGATACGGCTTCAGGCATGTGACGATTCATATTTTACGAAGCCATGATGAACATGTCTTTTGAAAAGCCTCTACTAGCTGAGCGTTCGATCCCTGGCATTTCATTGTGCCCTCTATGTAGAATAATACAATTGGGCGGTCCTCCTACATAATTGTTTGTTGAGAAGGCTTAACGCCTTCAGGACGTCGGTGATACTCACTGTTCCCTGACTACATGAGAGCGACCCCCCTCTACATTGAAGAACGATTGGGCGGTTCTCCGCAAGATTGAGAGCAACAGAGCCTTCAGGACAGTGACACTCACTGATCCTGACTATGTAGGGCAACGTGTATAGACTCGGGCGTTCTCGTAAGATTTGAGAAAGCCTTCGGGATATTAGCCGTCTCCTGACTATGCACATAGATTAATTCTGTCGAATCCACGGCCTGATCCCATGGAATGGCAATAACAATTGCTCTTATTCCATGGTCAAATCCACGGCCTAATCCCATGGAATGGCAATAACAATTGCTCCTATTCCATGGTCGAATCCACGGCCTGATCCCATGGAATGGCAATAACAATTGTTCCGATTCTATGATCGAACCCACGGCTTGATCTCATAGAATGGCAATAAACAACCGTATTATCTCATTACTCCGATTTCATAAATCCTACGGAATGGTAATAGATAACTTTATAACTCCGATTTTATGGTCGAATCCACGATCCCATGGAACGGTAATGCCTGTTTTATTATTCCGAATTCATGGTCGAATCCAAAGCTGATCCTATGAATTGATAATAAATAACTACTCATTCTTATTGTTCAATTTCATGAATTATTCTGTACTGAATTTCATGGATTAGCAATAAATACTCAATAACCGGGCATCTGGATGATCACTGAGTAAGCCCCACAAAAATGGTGCAAGTGTACTCGACAATGATGCACGACTGAGCACCCGGATGCACGAACGAGCATCCAAAAATATGGACAGATGAGGAATCCTACGCAAAATAGGAGAAAACAACAAATATTAATAAAATAATAACGAGCGCCAGGGGCCAAGCCCACCGGCCGGCCGGCCATGCCCTAGCCGTGGCCGGTCCCCATGCTTCTTCCATTATTTTGCCCTATTTTGTTATTTTCATGAACTCATGAAAAACTCCTTGATTTTAGCAACTTTCCTTGTTTTTGCAAAATTCATGAATTCTCCATAACTTCATGGATTCATGAAAAATAATATTATAAAATAGGGAAAGGAGTGCGGGACTGGGCAACATAGCCGGCCGGCTATACGCTAGCCGTGGCTGGTCCCACACCCTGCAATCCCTAGTCTTTTATAATTATTATCTTCCTAAACTCATGAAACTCCTCCGTTTCAACAAAAACTCATGGATCCTCCATAACTTCATGGATTCATGAAATAATATTATAAAATAAGGAAAGGTTTGCGGGACCGGGCAACCTAGCCGGCCGGCCATGCCCGAGCCGTGGTCGGTCCCACACCTCACAATCCTTAGCTTTTATAATTATTATTCCCTAATCTCACGAAACTCCTTTGTTTTCAACAAAACTCATGGATTCTCCATAACTTCAAGGATTCTCCATAACTTCAAGGATTCATAAAAATAATATAAAATAGGGAAAGGTGTGCGGGACCGGGCAACTAGCCGGCCGTCTATGCCCTAGCCATGGCCGGTCCCACACCTTACAATCCCTAGTCTTTTATAATTATTTCCCTCAATTCATGAATCTCCTGGGTTTGAGCAAAATTCATGATTTCTTCATATTTTCTCAAATATTGCTCAAATCACGAAAAACCAAAAGCCAACATAGTTACACGATTGGCTAGCCTCTCACGGTAATTTTAAATATTAAAACACTTTTATTTTAATATTTTCAAAATATTGATGAATTGAGCATACATGCTAATTCCAACAAAAATCAAGAATCTCAGTCAAGATGAAACTCTTCTGAAAATTCACAATGTCGCTCGAACGCACATTAGAAAATACTTGAAAAATCTCAGTACGGAGACACGGACACCACGGCAACGCGTGCATGCCTTCATGACCGACCAGAGTCATTCCTAGGGCTTGCAAAAAGCTGGTCCCACATGTTTTCATAATTCTGACCTAATTTGCTCATATTGGGCCCAAACTCTCTCTAATCAACTGGAGAATTCTTCAAATGACTGACAACTGGTCCCGTGACCACCAAGAGCCGGTCCTATGCTCTATTGGTCGGTCCCATCTCTCTTAATTAGGTTTTATCACCTAATGTTGAACCCAGCCATATTTCAGAAAATGATGAAACCAACATTTAATCATCATTCTTTCACCAATCCTCATACTGAGAACCCTGGTGGATGCTCACTCGAGCACCGGGCACCACATGGACGCCCATCATCCCATGTGGTCGGTCCCTCTATCACTCATGACCTATTTTCAGCGATTCATCAACTATGATATGAATTTAGGGTTTTGAATAAATGCTCCACGAATCATCACTCTGAGCACGATTCAAACACTAATAAATTTATGATGGATTCAGCAACCAACATCTGAATTAATCATATAATATTTGGTAGCTTACCAATATTTTAATATTTTATTGGGTCACGTCACCAATAAATGTTTCGTCGAATCGAGCAATACTTGCTCAGTTGCTCAAATATTGATCCAGCTATCAATATTTGGTAATTTATCAGTAATTTGTCGAATTGAGCAATACTTGCTCAATTGCACGACAAATTATCAACATTCAGTAATTTTCCGAATTGAGCGATACTTGCTCAATTGTGCGTCAAATCATCAATATTCATTATTTTGTCGAATTGAGCAATACTTTCTCAATTGCTCGTCAAAATTGTCAACATTCAGTATTTTGTCGAACCGAGCAATACTTGCTCAGTTGCTCGTCATATTCAGTAATTCGTCGAATTAAGCAATACTTGCTCAGTTGCTCGAATATTGATCCAACTATCAATATTCAGTAATTTATCAGTATTTCGTCGAATCGAGCAATACTTGCTCAGTTGCTCGAATAATCCACATATATTCAGTAACTCATCAATATTCAACAACTTTTCGAATTTACAATATTTGATCAACATAAACATTCATGAATCGCTGAGTATTTGTCAAACATGCTCGATTCAACAAAACCTAGACTCATTGTCTAATCAGTCAACAACTGACAAACTAAATACACGTCTGTCATGCAGACTCCACGATTCGTGAGACATCAATCATGTCAAATTGGGGATAACAACTAGGGTTTTGGTCTGGCGGCCTACAGCACGTGGATTTCATCCACGACGAGAAATGTGCGTAAGTTGTGTAAACGGTTGAAGGAGTTAGCAAAGTAGTGGGTGCACAATCCGTCAAGTCTCCACACGACATGGAACTGACTTTACCACGATCTTCCACTCGCCCACTCATGAAACCGTCACACTTACAGGGATCAAGGTGTTCAAAACTCTGAAAATATAAATAAGTCTCTGAATCCATGATTGAGGACAACGAATGATCACTAGCTATCAGCAATCGTCCACACATAATTTCTCGAGTAACTACTCTCAAGAATTCATCAATCCATCAGAACTTATTCGAACTCCACAGTTCACCAATTATTGCAGAAACCTTCAACACATCTACAATCGTTGATCATCACTGATCCCACGCAATTCTCATCTTCCCTCCTACAGATCAACCCATCTCCCTCTTTGCGACCGAATTGACTCTGGAACGGCCATTGTCTTGGTTTAGGCCGGAGCCCTACAAATTGATCTCTCGAATCTAAGCACTCCCTTTGCAGTGCATCTGTGTGAGGTTAAGCAGTTTTCTTGGTGGAGGAGTCTCGACGACACGCTCAACTCTTTACTTTCCTAAAAAACCAGCGAATCATTTTTCCCCATCCACAGTTATATCTAAAATCGGTTGTTCTTGAACTCATGTTTATATAAACTAAGGAACGCTTTTGCAAACGGTGGCTATAAAGTTCATGAACCGATTCGAGTGAATCAAACTGTTTTTGCTTCGATTGTGTCTTGTGTAGTTACATAAGATCTAAGAAATTGAACAACTCTCTAACTAGTTCATTTGAGTCATTTGAACTAGTTATGGTGAAGAAGAATATGGTTGATATGAAATTTCTCATATGGCTAACCATTTGGTTAACTATGGTTGAACCAACAAATGTTAATGTTTGGGAACGGTTACATAAAACCAAAATTGGACATTTCATTTGTGTGTAACAAGCTAAGGTTTCGATCCAACGGTTGAGAAATATTAGCTTGAATCTAATCAAGTTTTCATCTAACGGTGAATATTGAATACTTTGTTACCAAGCTAACATTGATTGCAAACCCTGATTTGAAAGACTATATAAGGGAGAACTCTAGCAACTGGGAAACCTAATCCCCACACATTCTATGTGATACTAGTTGTGCTAAGCTAGAGTCGATTCTCCTTTAACCTTTGGTTTCTTCTTCTAAACCAGGTTAACGACTTAAAGACTTCATTGGGATTCAAATTCATACTTGTATGTGATTTGTTATGTCCAAAGAAATCCTTCTTTTCTTTCAAAATTAAGGTCGCTCTTGTTGTTCTTTCGGTAATGAAATATTATGGGGGAGAGGTTTTTTTGAACTTGTGCTTAATTACCAAATCTTTGTGGGGAGTGCGGATGTGTAATATTATATGGGTTGTCTTGTATCTTTAAAATCCTTGATGAATGCATTTAGCTTTGTATTTATGATTGCATCTAAATAAGATGATATGTGTTTCTTTCTTTTGGTCATGAAATGTCTCTTTCGGGAATTTCATTAGGATCCCGTTTTTGTACCTTTGCCAATTTTATTGACAAAAAGGGGGAGAATTAATATGTAGTTCACACTACAAATACATATGGTTTTCGGATCATTATGTAAGGGGGAGTGGTTTCCATGTGAGATGGAGTATTGAAAAAGGGGGAGTGATACATATCACCATAGTATTGTTGTTGAAGTTGTGATACAATTGGACTTTGACGCTGTGTAATGATACTATTACACTGTATAACAATGATTGAGAACTCTTGTTTTCTTGTTGTTATAGCTATGGATTTTCAACAACGATGATGCTAAACTTACAAGCTTTGAGATCATTGGAGTACTTGGAAGTGACGAAGATTTCGAGTAATGTTGAAGATTAGACATGTGGAATAGGAGCTACAAAAGTTAATTTATTTAGTTTTTGTATTCCATATGTATTAATAGTCTTGTCACTAAAATTGACAAAGGGGGGGATTGTTAGAGCATTGCTCGGTCGAACTCGCATGCGTTGCTATCTCAAGCATGTTTGTCAATGTTAGTGATCAAAACTATAAGTCTTGATTTCTAGCTTATTTTAGCTAAAGGTCTCGGACTAGGATAGAAAGTGTAGTTGAGCTCAAGACTCTATGGCAATCATCATACAAGACGAAGGACTACTGAAGGAACTGGTGGAACTTCATCGACTAAAAGGTATGTGGAGACTTGAACTTATCTGTCACTCAAAAGTCTATTTACTCTATCTCCTACTCTTGAGACAAAAGTCGTTTTGATATATAAACATTCATTATACACATTTGCTATTTCAAGCCGAGTTTAACTCGCCTATCTATTTCTCGAAATATGTGTTGGTAAGCTTTCGCTTTAGCCAAATTCATCTTTACCTAGTGACGAATGTCATGTTATGTTTCAATCACTTTGAAAATTGCTCTGACGAAAAAAGGTCTGTGAATAACGACTATATAATGTCCTCTGAGAATGTTTCAATGATTGAAATTAGAATTTAGATTTCATAACCATTGGTAGGATATAAGCATTGTTGTGGAAACACATATATGTATAAGTCCTTATTCCTTGAACCACAGTTTGCGAACTTTGTTGATCAAGAGAAACGGAATGTGGCGTGAGCCAAGTCCGCGAACTGGCGGAAGTTCTCGACCCGAGAATTTCTTTGGAGTTTGTGAATTCCTTCCGTGAGCTTAAGTCCGCGAACCCAGTCTGCGAACTTGAGTAGGTTATATCTAAAATCGGTTGTTCTTGAACTCATGTTTATATAAACTAAGGAATGCTTTTGCAAACCGTGGCTATAAAGTTCATGAACCGATTCGAGTGAATCAAACCGTTTTTGCTTCGATTGTGTCTTGTGTAGTTACATAAGATCTAAGCAATTGAATAACTCTCTAACTAGTTCATTTGAGTCATTTGAACTAGTTATGGTGAAGAAGAATATGGTTGATATGAAATTGCTCATATAGCTAACAATTTGGTTAACTATTGTTGAACCAACAAATGTTAATGTTTGGGAACGGTTACATAAACCCAAAATTGGACATTTCATTTGTGTGTAACAAGCTAAGGTTTCGATCCAACGGTTGAGAAATATTAGCTTGAATCTAATCAAGTTTTCATCTAACGGTGAATATTGAATGCTTTGTTACCAAGCTAACATTGATTGCAAACCCTGATTTGAAAGACTATATAAGGGAGAACTCTAGCAACTGGGAAACCTAATCCCCACACATTCTGTGTGATACTAGTTGTGCTAAGATAGAGTCGATTCTCCTTTAACCTTTAGTTTCTTCTTCTAAACCAGGTTAACGACTTAAAGACTTCATTGGGATTGTGAAGCCAGACCGATACTACTTTTCTTGTAGTTGTGTGATTTGATCTTGTTGTTTCTATCGTACGAGTACAATTGGAATAATTGGCTTGAGATTTATATCTCTGATAGGTGATAGACACATTTTTGTGTCTAAGTTGTCCTCAATTTTCTGTTTTGTTGGTACTCGAATTTGTGCTTATTATGGTGTTTTGTGTGTTTGTAGGTATTTTTGGGAAATAAACATTTTTGGAAAAATCGGCACGAAAAATTATGCGGAGCACCCCCGGAGGACATGTGCTATGCGGACTCTCATTTCGGTTAAGGGGCACCTCAATTACTAAGGGGCATCTCAGTTGGGCACCTGCTATTCGCACTCACAATTTGGTTAGGGGGACACCATCTTCAACATTCAAATTCTGTTTTTGGCAGGAAAATTTTGTAGCACACGACCGGATTTAGGGTTCGATTTTTGGACATCTTATGAAGAGATTCAATGGCTGATATTCATTGGGATGACTTTATTGAGCATAACAGGCGTGGTGTGGTTGATTGTTTCGGGTAAAATTGACTAGATTCTCGCATGGAAGAAAACAGAGCCTCTCGGGTTTTTCCGAGTTCTGAGTGTGTGGTCGAGAGGTTTTTGTGTGCGTGCTCCGTGTTATACGACTTATGGATGGTTACTCAACATGTTGGGAGTCTTATGTCACGAGAAAACAGCATGAGGAGGTAAAATAGGGAAGAAAATATTCCCGAGAATATTTTTATCAATGCCGAGTAATGGAGAATTGTTTGAAGTATTGCGTGATATTTTGATGTCTTGTCGAGTATATAAAGGGTTCTGGGATTTCAGTGAAGGGGAGGAAGTGATTGGGAGCAGTTTAGAACACTATTGAGCCGAAGAAATCGAGTTGCAGAGAACTGCCATTTTCTGCTGCTGTGAAGAACACCAAGAAAAAAATACCACCAGAGGCAGTCGTTAATGCTACAGTGACAAAGACAAACCACTGTGGGTCGCAGTACTACAGTGACAGTGACACTACCACGTTATCCTTCTCTGTAACATTGTTTTGCAACAATTATATGCGTTGCAAACACCCGGTTTTAACCATTTTCACTATATTTCATCTTTGTAAACACTTTGAGCAATGAAATCAACCTTTGAGCGTGTTTCCAACATGATGATGAGCTAATTCTCCCACAACCAAGGCATTGAGGAAGCTATTTATGCATGAATAATTGGTAAACATTTTATTTTCTCTAATTTATAATTTATAATTCACTCAATCACTGCTTTTGCAGAGTTTTAATTTGTTTGCATAATTTTCTTAATTAGTTGTGATTCAATTTGATAGGTTATACTTTGTTTAGTCAATTGATAATCTATGCTTAGGGAATACAATTAATATTTGAGGATTTGTATGATTATTTGTGAATTAAGAAAATAAGGGACTTAAAAGATAATTAGAGTTTTGGATTATTTACCATCATTCATTCATGTGTAATAGTGGATCAGTGTTTTGGTTATTTCTAATATCTTGAAATTAAATTTTGAATTAAGTTTTGTTTGTTTTTAAGTTTTATAAGTCTAAAATCTATTGCTTTTTGATGCGTGTCGTAGGTGCAATCAAATTAATATCTTATTTCCACTCAATTAAAAATAATATAATGGAAGTCAAGTTCGTTCCCACGAGGAGCAAGAGATTATAGTTGTAAAAATTGTCACGAAAGGGGGGTGTAAAAAGCAAAAGAAAATAAACAAAGCAATTAAAAGATAAAGTTGAAAGCAATAAGAGAGACAAGATCAAGGAATCCTTCTTCGTTGCAAAACAATGAATCAAGTTATGTTCTTTTCTACTTGTTATTAGTCACAGATTATCACCAACCGTAGGATAGCAGGTCCGCTTAGCTAGCCCCAAAATCCCTTATTTCACTAAGTAACAAGTACGCTTAGTTATCAGATTCTATTCAAAAGAACCACCTTGAGGTTCGCTTACAAGATGTAATTCCCCGAATGCATTAAGATCTATGAATTTAGGTTTAGTACTAGTAGTTAAACTCGGTTCGCTTGGTCCACTTTCTAGCGTTGTTTTTACACACAATTGCTCCACGGAATCCCTCCGCAAGGTCTCGTGTTTTCTACTTGTGTAAAGTGTCGAGAACGATTACTTATTCCCTAACTTATACTAGATTTAGATTAAACTAACAAATCAATTTAGCGTGCACTCTAAACAATCTATCAATCATGAATGAATGAATAAACATTCCTATTAGTAAAAACAAACGATAATCATGTGAAAAACTTCAAGATAGAATTGAAACAAAACTCAAATCATGTATTAAGAACTAGGAATTCATCCTCAATCAATAAGAAAATTAGCTACTCATGTTTTTGAAATTCACACAAATAATAATTAAAAGGAGAATTTTCAAGTTCACACAAATAATTAAAAAGAAGAATTTTCAAAAGCAAGCAAAAACACAAGTGTTGTGTGTGTAGAGAGGTGTGTAAAAAGATGTAGAAAACTTCTCTATTTATAGGCTTCAATATTCTCCAAATCTTCCAAGGAATAGAACCCTTTTCCTTTAGCAATTCAATTTCCAAATTCAAGTCTTTCTCATCTTCCATCTTCTCTTTCCAAATTTGAGCCAAATTCTCCATCCAATTCCTAGTCCAAGTCTTCACACCCATGAGAGAAGTCCACAGAAAATTCTGGAATTTTGGTCGCCGGAAAACTGGTATTATGGCTGGAATTTGGCCGGAATCCGTCACCGGAATCTTCTTCTCCGTCGACAGAATATTCCGTCACGGCACCGTCAGAGTTAACGGTCAGGACGGTCAACAGTTAGTCAACGGGTCAAGGGAAGAGAATGAGTCGACCATCGAGTCGCCTTCTAACTCGGTGATTAATCTAATGGGTTGAGTTGGATCGGCTGGATCGGTCATCGCCGAGTTGACTCGCCGGTGCAGAAAACCGGCCGAGTTTCGGCTGTTTATTGGGATTTCCAGGCCACATTCAGGCCGATCTATGTCTTCACCTGTTAAGAACCTAGCATTCATCTAGTTAAAGCACTCTTCACTGCAGCAACACTAGACTGTAATGCCTCACAACCCATATCACTCTATCTCATCAACACCAGGATCGGCCACCATCAGCTCAGCACCACCACCTTGTCTCGACCTCATCTGTTCACAGATTCATCCCATTTCCAGCAAACCCATCTCAGTGTAACTTCACACTTCTCAATTCTGAGACCCATTCTGCAGACTTATTCACCTGCTACCACCAAAAATAACAAACATCAATGACCATTCTCACAAGCAATGACTCCATCACCATATTCAACCCTACAACAAACTCAAATCCAAGCTGACCCATCCGAACTTCTTCTCCATCTCTTTTCTGAGAAATCAACAAAGATCGAGTCTTCTCTTGGTTCAATTTCTCTTCACCATCTGAATTCGACGGCAACAGCTCCAAAACCCATCTCTAGTTCTTTTGATAACAGAACCATCTTCTAATCGTTCACCAACTCCACCAGCTTGATTTCCCTGCGTTCAAATCCCTAAACTCAATTTCTGCCATTAGACTCAAACCCAATCCATCTCTTATCACCCTGAGTTCAATCTAAACAACAACCGCGACTCAAACTCCTTTCAATCGCTGCTCCGTCTCACTCGACAATCAGCAAGACCACAAATCATCAACACTTGCATCTAATTTCTTAGATCGACAACGCCACCAACAACAACTCACATCATAGTTCACAGCAGCAGTGTCTCAACCGACTCAAACCCATCTCTATTTCACTCAAGAACATCGATTTCTTCTCTCTGTCTCACAATTCGACAACATCTCTACTTCTCTCGGACAAGAAAATTCAATAGCAGCTGCGCTGCTTTTCTTCCCAAATTTCAGATGTGAAATAATTGAGAGAAACGCCTCTCGAGTTTAGGGTTAGGTATAGCTGATGGGTGCCCTGCACGCGTAAGATGGGTGCATTTAGTAATCTTTCATGGGTTGCCCCTTAACATGTCGCTGGCTGTCTTTAGTGCTCATCCATAAGAGTTGTCCCTTAACCGTGGTTGGGCTCCATATATTACTTGCTTGTGAAATGACAATCCTGCCCTTTTTGCTCAATTTGGATCATTTATCCTTCTTTTCCTCCGTGTGACTCCAAAGTAACTACAAAACTCAAAACAGGCGTAAAATACATAATTTACAAGAAAAATAGCAAAGAAAGCATAAACAATAGATAATAAATAGGATGTATTCTACACCCTATCAAATTCCCCCACACTTAGACTTTGCTAGTCCTCGAGCAAATCAAACTAAAACTCACAACTTCAAAGCGTTCAAGCGTCCCAAGCATCCAAAGAGCTATGAGGACATAGAGTTTCTGCATGCTAGTAATAAGAAGTTAGAAATACTAAAGAACATATTCTCATTCTTAAATGTTGAGTGAGAAATAACCACACCATAATGAGAGAACGCGTGTTTGAGAAACGATCAATAAGCATTTCGCCTCGACTTCCGCCTCACCAAAAGGATTTTATGATAATTGCACTCAAAAAGATGGCTTTTTTATGGGTCACACATGTGTGCGGTAGGAATGAAGAGAGAAATCTGTAACACGTTGAATGGTGGGAAGGACAACTTCCGAAATATTTTAAAAACCCACATCTTTTAACATTTTGAAAAACCATTTTTCTGACGATCTCTAAGAAAGGAAATCAACCACTATTATCGAGGATGAGATTCCTTACTCACCTTCACATCCGATCGCCAATTATGATAACACCACTCTCACGGCATCCAATAGAAACGTCTTCCGCTCCTCGTCTTGATCTCCTTGGTCTTCGTCTTTGGTTTCAACTTTTGATGATAAACTCTCGAATTTCATAAATCCTTAACAATTTATAACTCTTTTTACCTTAAATCCTTGTCGCTTGAAACTTCCTTATAGATTTTCCTTCCCCACGGCTTATTAACAAAACAAACATTTCTCTTGTTTTTTTTTTTTTTTCTTTTTTTTTTTTTTTTTTTTTTTTTTTTTTGAAACAAGAGAAATAAAATACAAAAAATAAACCATGGCCGTGGGAGAAGTATTTTACCGCTTTGATTCTTCACAACTTGTATCGTCTTGAAATCATAAACTTCAAAAATTCTCACCTTTTAATTTTCTTTCGCTCTTATAAATAAGTCTTCAACATATATGTAAAAATCCGCTCATTTGTATGTTGCTTTACTTGAGTTTGAAATTTACTCTTTTTCTCGTTCCGTTGCTTGTAAACCTTGAACTTTTCCAACTTTCCTTGTAGATTTTCATGTCGCTCCTTGTTGATGATGATGGTGTTTCTATGGACCCGTTGTTGTGGAGAGAATGGTGCTAACTGTAAATCGAACTACAAGAAGGAAGCTTTCATCTATAGACGTCACCCTCATGATTGACAAAATTAGCACTCAAGAGATCAAGAGTAGTGCTTCTATTGGTGGGAGGTTGGGTAGCTCACCATTCTACCCGGAATTACGTATGGTGACACACACTCAAAAAAACTCTTTAGTAGATGGAAAAATTTCTGGTCGGTGCCTCACATGATATGAATACGGGTAGTCTCCACTAATGATTGATCAACAACTCTAATAATGCATTTCTCCCTGCACCAAATTCGCATCACCGGCATGATTAAATCCATTATTTAACACTCTAACAAACAAGAAATCCGAATGTAGTTCTCTAACATTTCCAAGTTCAATTATGTCGGTCAAAATCTCTATGTAAACATACCTAGAAGTATGCTAGTGACTCTAAAATCTCTAAAAGTTAAAGTTTTATGTAAAACTTTTTTTTTTCTTTTTAAATTTTTTAATTTTTTTTGTAATTTTTTTTTAAATACATGCTTAACCACTCCCCCACACTTAAACCTTACATTGTCCTCAATGTAATTGAATCCTCCTAGTAAAGTCAAGGTGGGAAATTTTAACATGATATGGAATAAGAAAAATAAATAACAAAAAGCAAAAGGATAAGAAATACAAAACCTATGGGTTGCCTCCCATTAAGCGCTTGTTTTAAAGTCGACGGCCCGACTTAGCCCTTGCAAGATTCATTAGCCCGGATCAATCTCTTTCACAGGAAAACATGACTTCACATCACTAGGGTATCTCTTTGTCTCAAAGATATTGAAGTGGATGAGTGTACCATCAAACTCCATAGTCAAGGTGCCATTTTGGACATCAATCTTTGTTCCGGCGGTGCTTAAGAATGGTCTACCCAATAGCAAAGGTGTAGACTTGGAAGAATTCTCATCATTCATGTCTAAGACATAGAAATTGGCCGGAAATACAAGCTCATTAACCTGCACCAAAACATTCTCAACAATCCCTTTCGGGTAAGCATTAGATCGGTTAGCAAGTTTAAGAACTACCCCGGTCTCTTTAAGAGGACCAAGATTCAAAGAATCATAAATCGAGGAAGGCATAACATTAACCGATGCTCCCAAATCTAGTAAAGCTCGAGTGAACCTTGTTTTACCAATTGTGCAAGGTATATTGAAACTACCGGGGTCCTTTAATTTTGGTGGGAGTTTCTTGAGAATGAACGCCGAAGCATTCTCCCCCACACTCATGACTTCATTCCCTTTTAACCCTTTCTTCTTCATGCACAACTCCTTTAAGAACTTTGCACAACGAGGAATTTGACGAATAGCTTCAATGAGTGGAATATTGACTTGTACTTTCTTAAGGATGTCCCACATATCCTTGTATTCCAAGTCTTTCTTTGATTTAGCAAATCGGCTAGGAAATGGGGGTGGAGTTGTGAAAGTAGGAACCGTCTCCTCGGGTTGGTTGGTTGGGGATGTATTCTCCTTTGGTGCGGTCTCAATTTCCTCTTTCTCATCATTTACCTCATCTTGTTGATTTGGTTGCTCCACTTGTTTCCCACTCCTCAAAGTAATCGCATTAACGCTCTCTCTTGGATTAACAAATGGTTGTGAAGGAAGCTTTGTGGACGCTTGAGCTTTCAATAGGTTCACATCGGTCGCCAATTGGCCCACTTGAATTTGTAAATCCTTGATTGCCGAATCGGTCTTTTGTTGTTGTTGTTGAAACAAAGTGGTGATACCTTGCATCAATGCATTGAGCTTGTCATCAATTGAAGAATCACGTTCCTTGACTTGTTGTGGTTGAAATTGTTGTTGAGGTTGGAAACGTGATTGTTGGAAACCACCTTGTTGCTCATACGGATTGGGAACCGCCGCTTGCTTATTTGCATAACTAAAGTTGGGATGATCCTTCCAACCGGGATTGTAAGTATTCGAGTATGGATCGTACCTCGACCTTTGATTTGGATATAAAGCATTGACTTGTTCGGTCTCATCATCAGGAATAATAACCGCGGCCATCCTTTGAATCATTTTCTCCATGTTACTCATCCTTTGATCAAGATGTGACGATGAATCACTAACTTCATGCACTCGCCTAACCATGGGTTCATCTCTTGTGTAGAATTGTTGCGAGTTCGCAGCCATACTTTCAATCAACTCGGTAGCTTGGGTCACCGTCTTGTTCATTAGTGCACCACCACCGCGGCGTCAAGAAGAGACCTATCACTTGGGTTGAGAGCTTCGTAGAAGTATTGGAGTATCATAACATCACTAAATTGATGGTGCGGACAGCTTGCCACCAACCTCTTGTATCGCTTCCAACATTCATACAATGATTCTCCCACTTGTTGTTTCAATCCACAAATCTCCTTGCGAATTTGAGTAGCTTTGGATGCGGGAAAATATCTCTCGAGGAAAAGTTTCTTCATACCATTCCATGTTGTGATACTTCCGGAAGGCAAATAATATAACCATTCCTTAGCATTTCCCGCCAAAGAAAACGGGAAAGCTTTCAACATTGCTCCATCCACATTAGTCTCCGGTGGAAGCATAGCCATAACTATGGTATAGAAGTCCATAAGATGTTTGTTTGGGTCCTCATTCACCATGCCATGGAACTTTGGTAACTCTCTAATCAACCCCGGCTTGATCTCGAAGGTTGAGTTAGTTTGGATACACCATTGTTGTGTATCAAGCTTGTGAGAAGCTAGGTCCTTGAGTGTACGTTCAGCCATTGTTTCTTCCTCTTTGTCCGAATCACTTGATGAAGGAGGAAGTGGAGTGTTAACCGCTCGAATGAAATCCTTTAGTTGAGTGCCGGATCGAAGACGTATTGGACTCGGTCTGCCCTCTTTAAGCATTCACCAAAGGTATAACACCTGAAACAAGATTCTCAAAAAAAACTAAGTTAGATACGGTATAGAATCTAACAAAGCAAGAATAAAGCAAAAAGAAAAATAAAAACAACTAAAATCGTCCGTTGCTCCTCGGCAACGGCGCCAAAATTTGATGCGTGTCGTAGGTGCAATCAAATTAATATCTTATTTCCACTCAATTAAAAATAATATAATGGAAGTCAAGTTCGTTCCCACGAGGATCAAGAGATTATAGTTGTAAAAATTGTCACGAAAGGGGGGTGTAATCAAAAGAAAATAAACAAAGCAATTAAAAGATAAAGTTGAAAGAAATAAGAGAGACAAGATCAAGGAATCCTTCTTCGTTGCAAAACAATGAATCAAGTTATGTTCTTTTCTACTTGTTATTAGTCACAGATTATCACCAACCGTAGGATAGCAGGTCCGCTTAGCTAGCCCCAAAATCCCTTATTTCACCGAGTAACAAGTCCGCTTAGTTATCGATTCTATTCAAAAGAACCACCTTGAGGTTCGCACAAGATGTAATTCCCGAATGCATTAAGATCTATGAATTTAGGTTTAGTACTAGTAGTTAAACTCGGTTCGCTTGGTCCACTTTCTAGCGTTGTTTTTACACACAATTGCTCCACGGAATCCCTCCGCAAGGTCTCGTGTTTTCTACTTGTGTAAAGTGTCGAGAACGATTACTTATTCCCTAACTTATACTAGATTTAGATTAAACTAACAAATCAATTTAGCGTGCACTCTAAACAATCTATCAATCATGAATGAATGAATAAACATTCCTATTAGTAAAAACAAACGATAATCATGTGAAAAACTTCAAGATAGAATTGAAACAAAACTCAAATCATGTATTAAGAACTAGGAATTCATCCTCAATCAATAAGAAAATTAGCTACTCATGTTTTTGAAATTCACACAAATAATAATTAAAAGGAGAATTTTCAAGTTCACACAAATAATTAAAAAGAAGAATTTTCAAATGCAAGAAAAAACACAAGTGTTGTGTGTGTAGAGAGGTGTGTAAAAAGATGTACAAAACTTCTCTATTTATAGGCTTCAATATTCTCCAAATCTTCCAAGGAATAGAACCCTTTTCCTTTAGCAATTCAATTTCCAAATTCAAGTCTTTCTCATCTTCCATCTTCTCTTTCCAAATTTGAGCCAAATTCTCCATCCAATTCTTAGTCCAAGTCTTCACACCCATGAGAGAAGTCCACAGAAAATTCTGGAATTTTGGTCGCCGGAAAACTGGTATTATGGCCGGAATTTGACCGGAATCCGTCACCGGAATCTTCTTCTCCGTCGACAGAATATTCCGTCATGGCACCGTCAGAGTTAACGGTCAGGACGGTCAACAGTTAGTCAACGGGTCAAGGAAAGAGAATGAGTCAGTCACTGAGTCATCTTCTAACTCAGCTGATTAATCTAACTGGGTTGAGTTGGATCGGTTGGATCGGTCATCGCCGAGTTGACTCGCCGGTGCAGAAAACCGGCCGAGTTTCGGCTGTTTATTGGGATTTCCAGGCCACATTCAGGCCGATCTATGTCTTCACCTGTTAAGAACCTAGCATTCATCTAGTTAAAGCACTCTTCACTGCAGCAACACTAGACTGTAATGCCTCACAACCCATATCACTCTATCTCATCAACACCAGGATCGGCCACCATCAGCTCAGCACCACCACCTTGTCTCGACCTCATCTGTTCACAGATTCATCCCATTTCCAGCAAACCCATCTCAGTGTAACTTCACACTTCTCAATTACAGACCCATTCTAGACTTATTCACTGCTACTACCAAAAATAACAAAGCATCAATGACCATTCTCACAAGCAGCGACTCCATCACCAGATTCAACCCCACAACAAACTCAAATCCAAGCTGACCCATCTGAACTTCTTCTCCATCTCTTTTCAACAGAAATCAACAGCATCAGAGTCTTCTCTTGGTTCAATTTCTCTTCACCATCTGAATTCGACGGCAACAGCTCCAAAACCCATCTCTAGTTCTTTTGATAACAGAACCATCTTCTAATCGTTCACCAACTCCACCAGCTTGATTTCCCTCCGTTCAAATCCCTAAACTCAATTTCTGCCATTAGACTCAAACCCAATCCATCTCTTATCACCCTGAGTTCAATCTAAACAACAACCGCGACTCAAACTCCTTTCAATCGCTGCTCCGTCTCACTCGAAAATCAGCAAGACCACAAATCATCAACACTTGCATCTGATTTCTTAGATCGACAACGCCACCAACAACAACTCACATCACAGTTCACAACAGCAGTGTCTCAACCGACTCAAACCCATCTCTATTTCACTCAAGAACATCGATTTCTTCTCTCTGTCTCACAATTCGACAACATCTCTACTTCTCTCGGACAAGAAAATTTAATAGCAGCTGCGCTACTTTTCTTCCCAAATTTCAGATGTGAAATAATTGAGAGAAACGCCTCTCGAGTTTAGGGTTAGGTATAGCTGATGGGTGCCCTGCACGCGTAAGACGGGTGCATTTAGTAATCTTTCATGGGTTTCCCCTTAACATGTCGCTGGCTGTCTTTAGTGCTCCTCCATAAGAGTTGTCCCTTAACCGTGGTTGGGCTCCATATATTACTTGCTTGTGAAATGACAATCCTGCCCTTTTTGCTCAATTTGGATCATTTATCCTCCTTTTCCTCCGTGTGACTCAAAAGTAACTACAAAACTCAAAACAGGCGTAAAATACATAATTTACAAGAAAAATAGCAAAGAAAGCATAAACAATAGATAATAAATAGGATGTATTCTACACCCTATCACTTTCACAAGTCTCAACGAACTTTTTACTACAACTCAATTGAAAATCACATCAATAGGCAAGATAGAAAAGAAATCACAAACACTTCGTCTCATCGTTTTTGATTCCGCAATATCTTTTTTCGCTGCGTCGATTAAGATTATTGTGAGGTGATTGATAATGCTAGGCTGTTCTTCGGGAATATAAGTCCGGGTTATCAATTGGTTCCTGTTCACCTTGATTTATCAAAAGACGTAACAAAAACTCGTAGGTATATTCGTGGGAGACGGATTTATCTATTACCATAGACTTTTCTGTGTGATACAGATTTGTTTATTAAAGTCTTCGACTTTGGGTCGTAGCAACTCTTAGTTGTGGGTGAGATCATCTAAGGGAATTAAGTACGTAGCATCCTATTGGGATCAGAGGCGTAGGAGCATAACTGTACCTTGAATCAGTGTGAGATTGGTTGGGGTTCAACTACAGTCCAGGCCGAAGTTAATTTGGAGTAGGCTAGTGTCTGTAGCGGATTAATACAATGTGTGTTCAATCTGGACTAGGTCCCGGGGTTTTTCTGCATTTGCGGTTTCCTCGTTAACAAAATTCTGGTGTCTGTGTTATTTCCATTCCGCATTATATTTGTTTATATAATTGAAATATCACAGGTTGTGCGTTGTTCAATCAATTAGAATATCCGACCTTTTGGTTGTTGATTTAAATTGATTGACACTTGGATATTGGTCTTTGGTACCATCCAAGTTATCTCTCTTTGATAAAGACTCGCTGATTTCTATTTGCTTGAGTAACGATCAAATTGAGAGATTGAGATATAAAATCTTTGATATACTTTTCTCTAGATTGAGTCTGACTGTCTAGTTGATTCTGTAGAAAGTATATTGGAGTTTGTCCATACAGATTGCTAAGCGAAATATTGGGTGTGGTTGTTGTACCCCCGCTTTTTCAATTGGTATCAGAGCAGACAAACACCTTAAACCTAACAAGTTTGTGTTTTTTCGTTCCTTAAAAATTGTCCCATGGGAAATTTCTTTGGAAAACTTGCTCTTGGCATCTCTAACGCACACCAGAATTCCTTAAAGATTGCTCAAAGATTAATATGGTCAAAACTGCTGGTTTCTCATGATAGTCTCTCTTCATCTAAAAAGTAAGATTTAGATGATAAGTGTCAATCTAAAGGAAAAAATAAAAAGAAGGAAAGATTAAGAAAACGTTTATCACGGTCTAGGATATAGACCCTCAATAGAATAACTCTTGATCTCTTTGAGGAGTACTATCATAATGGATCAATTGATAAAGATCTATTCAGAGCGTTCGAAGGCGTTTTTAAATTCTTAGAAAAACTTAAGTCTATTAAGTCTAAGAATCATTCCGAAAAAGGTTCTGTACATGTTAAACCAAATAATACTGTGCAACCTAGGAATCAGAAGAATTTTCTTTCTAACCAGGTTCAACAAAGGAGAGAAAGCTCTGATTTCCCTGATCATTATCATTATTTTGATTACACAACGGGGACTGTTCACACATATCAGCCAGAAATGTTGCATGAGAATTCCTCGGCGCATCATGCCTTTTGGTAACAAGCTTGGCACTACCCCATTTGTATATATCTTGGAATGGGGCAAGAAATGGTTTGAATTGTGTACAGGTTTGTTATTCTCTTTTAGAATACCAATTAAAGCTTTCTTCTGCATCCATTGTCTCTGAAAAAGTGTGTTATCACGGGATGCATAACCTCTTCACCCGTCCGCGTACGTGAACCTCTAGGGTTTTTTGTTTTTTCCTCCATTGAAGCCTCCTTGGAGAAATTGAAAGAAAGGATGTTCAAGTTTCACTCCAATTAAGTAAATTCCTCTTGTTCCTTTCAATTTCTTAGACCTCATGATGAATCCGAAGGGCTCAAAAAGAAGCTCCAAAAGCTCAAATATCTCTAGCTTGGATTTTCCTTGTGACCAAAATTCTCTTAGGATTAGGTTTGTGGATGATTCTTGTGCTAGAATCTTTGAAAAGATTTTATCTAAAGGTTTCATCCTTGAAAAGAAATTGGATCTCTCTAGTGGGCATGAAGAGGATTTAGCTTGCTTTAAAAAATTCAAGCTTGGAAATATCTTTGATGGTCATGGTCAAGGTTTTGATTCTCTCACAAGAATTTTCTATGCCAACATTCATGATGTTGATCTTAATAAGATGTAATTCAAATCCATGATAAATAGAGAAAGATTTCTTGTTGGTAGAGAATTGATTTCAAAGATTACCAAAATTCCGTTGGGGAACGTGCGTCTTCCTAGACCAAGTGATGAACGTCCATCATGTGATGAAATCTCTCTTGGACTTTGTGGTAAGAAGGTATCTTGGAATCAAGGAAAGTTTCCTACAAATGATCTTGGTATCCCGTTGTTGGCTTTTGGGAAACTTGGTATCCCCAATCTTTGTCCTTCCACAATTGAGAATTCTTGGTGGAGTCATGAGTTTGCAGAATTAGTCTATTTCCTTGAATCGGGTGTTCAAAGTCTCGATATTTGTGGTTTTATCGTTTATCAAATGATTTCGATGACTTCACCCATCAAGATGTTAGGTTACCCTTGCTTGATTGGACAAATTTGCCATGATCGTGGTCTTGATTTGATTGGAAACTCTCTCGGGGTTCCAAACCGGTTCGTCCATGTACCTTTAGACGCATAAGGGAGAATGTGTGCATAAGACAAAGAGATGCTTCACTCAACGATTGTGACCCTACCACTTTGAGTCTTCTTCAAAAAATTCACAAGGGTGTGTGTAAAGTTGATTCAAGGGTGAAGTGTGTCCAAGAACAATTATCTTTGATTGCAACAAAGTTTCCCGAACTCAAGGAAGAATTGAACACAATTCAAGCATCTTGGAGTATCTCTGATGAGGAAGAAGAAGATGAGTAATTTGTGTTCTTAGTTTGTCTAGTAAATCTTCTATTTTTCTTGTTTTGATTAGAAGAATAACTAGAGTTTGGAATAGCCATTATTGTGATTACATATAGCTATGTCCAACGTTTTCATATTCATGATTTTAGATTTATTGGTTTAAACTCTAAATTTGTTTGGAAGATTATTTTTGCAGTATGGTTTTATATATTGCAATTGTTATGGGATACATGTGCTTACGTCCGTGAACTATGATTATCCCATACCTTGTCAAAACTCTTTCATAAGTCGATATTCATATGTTGATAAAGGATGAATGGACTTTTGACAAATACAAAAGTTAAGCCTATAGTGTCAATTATTGACGCAAGATAGGTTAAAATCTTTTGTTTGCAAGGATTAGGTCTATTGTTTGTCTTTGTGCAAATGGAGATAAAATAGAATGAATCCTTGTGTATTCCACGGTAATTGATCTTCCCTGATCCATACTTTATGTATTATTGTGAGGCTCCGTAATGTGTCTTATGTTGAGCACTAAACAACCAAGTTGATTATTTTATGATTAGCTTTGTTGTTGTTCCGTAAGGTACTTTATGTCGAGCATTTTTGAACTAAATTAATCATCTTGTTTGGTTATTTAGTTAAACTCCATAAGTCTTCTTATGTTTGAGCGTTTTTGACTGGGTTGATTATTTTCATGATTAACTTACTCATTGCTCCATAGATTCTCTTATGACGAGTATATCCAATTAAATTGATTACTTTTGTGATTAGTTTGGTTGTGTATTTCAATTAGATTAATTATGGGTTCTCTTGTGATTAATCTAATTGAGTAGTTTTGAGTCTCCATAAGTTCACTTGTTTTCAGCATTATCGATTAAATTAATCATGAACTTCTTGTTGTTAATTTAATTGAGTATTTTGGATTCAAATTCATACTTGTATGTGATTTGTTATGTCCAAAGAAATCCTTCTTTTCTTTCAAAATTAAGGTCGCTCTTGTTGTTCTTTCGGGAATGACATATTATGGGGGAGAGTTTTTTTGAACTTGTGCTTAATTGCCAAATCTTTGTGGGGAGTGCGGCTGTGGAATATTATAGGGGTTGTCTTTTATCTTTAAAATCCTTGATGAATGCATTTAGCTTCGGATTTATGATTGCATCTAAATAAGATGATATGTGTTTCTTTCTTTTGGTCATGAAATATCTCTTTCGGAAATTTCATTAGGATCCCGTTCTTGTACCTTTGCCAATTTATTGACAAAAAGGGGGAGAATTAATATGTAGTTCACACTACAAATACATATCGTTTTCGGATCATTATGTAAGGGGAGTGGTTTCCATGTGAGATGGAGTATTGACAAGGGGGGAGTGATACATATCACCATAGTATTGTTGTTGAAGTTGTGATACAATTGGACATTGACGCTGTATAATGATACTATTACACTGTATAACAATGATTGAGAGCTCTTGTTTTCTTGTTGTTATAGCTACGGATTTTCAACAACGATGATGCTAAACTTACAAGTTTTGGGATCATTGGAGTACTTGGAAGTGACGAAGATTTCGAGTAGTGTTGAAGATTAGACATGTGGAATAGGAGCTAAAAAAGTTAATTTATTTATTTTTTGTATTCCATATGTATTAATAGTTTTGTCACTAAAATTGACAAAGGGGGAGATTGTTAGAGCATTGCTTGGTCGAACTCGCATGCGTTGCTATCTCAAGCATGTTTGTCAATGTTAGTGATCAAAACTATAAGTCTTGATTTCTAGCTTATTTTAGCTAAAGGTCTTGGACTAGGATAGAAAGTGTAGTTGAGCTCAAGACTCCATGGCAATCATCATACAAGACGAAGGACTACTCAAGGAACTGGTGGAACTTCATCGACTAAAAGGTATGTGGAGACTTGAACTTATCTGTCACTCAAAATTCTATTTACTCTATCTCCAATTCTTGAGACAAAAGTCGTTTTGATATATAGACATTCATTATACACATTTGCTATTTCGAGTCGAGTTTAACTCGCCTATCTATTTCTCGAAATATGTGTTGGTAAGCTTTCGCTTTAGCCAAATTTATCTTTATCTAGTGACGAATGTCATGTTATGTTTCAATCACTTTGAAAATTGCTCTGACGAAAAATGGTCTGTGAATAACGGTTATATAACGTCCTCTGAGAATGTTTCAATGATTGAAATGAGTGTTTAGATTACATAACCTTTGGTAGGATATAAGCATTTTTGTGGAAACACATATATGTATAAGTCCTTATTCCTTGAACCAAAGTTTGCGAACTTTGTTGATCAAGAGAAACGGAATGTGGCGTGAGCCAAGTCCGCGAACTGGCGGAAGTTCTCGACCCGAGAATTTCTGCTGGAGTTTGTGAACTCCTTCCGTGAGCTTAGAGCCTCTCCAATGGAATATGTGTGGAGGAAAAAGTCATAATCCACGTAGGATTCACAACAATATTTATAAAAAATCATCTCCAACCCATTAATGTGAAAATGATGTGGCAAAAAAAAAGTTAGACATCCTCTAGGTGAACCTCTAGTTTTAGACATTCACTTAGAGGATGTCTTCTCATCCTAGTCACACTTTTGTTAATAAAAGTCAATGAAAAATAAAAATGGAAATGATTTCAACCAATTATATGCCTACAAATAAGTAAACAAAGAATAAAAAACTTTATGGGTTGGAGATGAAACTTTATTTTTCCTAATATTTAGGATTTTCTACTCAAAGGATGTCTTAGAAGTGATGCCACATATGAAATATTCACATTCATCATTGGAGAAGCTCTTAAGTCTGCGAACTTGAGTGGGTTATATCTAAAATCGGTTGTTCTTGAACTCATGTTTATATAAACTAAGGAATGCTTTTGTAAACCGTGGCTATAAATTTCATGAACCGATTTGAGTGAATCAAACCGTTTTTGCTTCGATTGTGTCTTGTGTAGTTACATAAGATCTAAGCAATTGAATAACTCTCTAACTAGTTCATTTGAGTCATTTGAACCAGTTATGGTGAAGAAGAATATGGTTGATATAAAATTGCTCATATGGATAACCATTTGGTTAACTATTGTTGAACCAACAAATGTTAATGTTTGGGAACGGTTACACAAACCCAAAATTGGACATTTTATTTGTGTGTAACAAGCTAAGGTTTTGATCCAACGGTTGAGAAATATTAGCTTGAATCTAATCAGGTTTTCATCTAACGGTGAATATTGAATGTTGTGTTACCAAGCCAACATTGATTGCTAACCCTGATTTGAAAGACTATATAAGGGAGAACTCTAGCAACTGGGAAACCTAATCCCCACACATTCTGTGTGATACTAGTTGTGCTAAGCTAGAGTCGATTCTCCTTTAACCTATGGTTTCTTCTTCTAAACCAGGTTAACGACTTAAAGACTGCATTGGGATTGTGAAGCCAGGCCGATACTACTTTTCTTGTAGTTGTGTGATCTGATCTTGTTGTTTCTATCGTACGAGTACAATTGGAATAATTGGCTTGAGATTTATATCTCTGATAGGCAAGATAGAAAAGAATCACAAACACTTCGTCTCATCGTTTGTGATTCCGCAATATCTTTTTTCGCTGCATCGATTAAGATTATTGTGAGGTGATTGATAATACTAAGCTGTTCTTCGGGAATATAAGTCTGGGTTATCAATTGTTGATGTTCACCTTGATTTATCAAAAGACGGAACAAAAACTCGTAGGTATATTCGTAGGAGACGGATTTATCTATTACCAAAGACTTTTCTGTGTGATACAGATTTGTTTATTAAAGTCTTCGACTTTGGGTCGTAGCAACTCTTAGTTGTGGGTGAGATCAGCTAAGGGAATCAAGTACGTAGCATCCTGCTGGTATCAGATGCGTAGGAGCATAACTGTACCTTGAATCAGTGTGAGATTGGTTGGGGTTCAACTACAGTCCAGACCGAAGTTAATTTGAAGTAGGCTAGTGTCTGTAGCGGCTTAATACAGTGTGTGTTCAATCTGGACTAGGTCTCAGGGTTTTTCTACATTTGCGGTTTCCTCGTTAACAAAATTCTGGTGTCTGTGTTATTTCTATTCCTCATTATATTTCTTTATATAATTGAAATATCACAGGTTGTGCTTTGTTCAATCAATTAGAATATCTGACCTTTTGGTTGTTGATTTAAATTGATTGACACTTGGATATTGGTCTTTGGTACCATCCAAGTTATCTCTCTTTGATATAGACTCGCAGATTTCTATTTGCTTGAGTAAAGATCAAATTGAGAGATTGAGATATAAACTCTTTGATATACTTTTCTCTAGATTGAGTCTGACTGTCTAGTTGATTCTCTAGAAAGTATATTGGAGTTTGTCCATACAGATTTCTAAGCGAAATATTGGGTGTGGTTGTTGTACCCCCGCTCTTTCATAACACAATGCTAATATCCAACAATGATTAAATAATCTAAACTCTCATTTTAATCATTGAAACATTCTTAGAGGACGTTATATAGTTGTTATTCACAAACCATTTTTCGTCAAAGCCATTTTCAAATGATTGAAACATAACATGACTTTCATCACTAGGTAAAGTTGAACTTGGCCAAAGCGAAAGCTTACCAACACATATTTCGAGAAATAGATAAGCGAGATAAACTCGGCTCGAAATAGCAAATGTGTATAATCAAAGTCTATATAGCAAAACGACTTTTGTCTCAAGATAGGAGATAGAGTAGATAGACTTTTGAGTGATGGATAAGTTCAAGTCTCCACATACCTTTTAGTTGATGAAGTTCCACCAGTTCCTTCAGTAGTTCTTCGTCTTGTATGATGATCGCCATGGAGTTCTTGAGCTCAACTACACTTTCTATCCTAGTCTTAGACTTAGCTATAGTAGACTAGAAATCAAGACTTATAGTTTTGATCACTAACATTGACAAACATGCTTGAGATAGCAACGCATGCGAGTTCGACCGAGCAGTGCTCTAACAATCTCCCCCTTTGTCAATTTTAGTGACAAAACTATCAATACATATGGAATACAAAAATAGATAAATAAACTTTTGTAGCTCTTCTTCCACATGCCTAATCTTCAACATTAATCGAAATCTTTGTCATTTCCAAGTACTCCAATGATTCCAAATGTTGTAAGTTTAGCATCATCGTTGTTGAAAATCCGTAGCTATAACAATGAGAAAACAACAATTCTCAATCATTGTTATACAATGTCATAGTATTATTACACAGCATCAAAGTTCAATTGTATCACAACTTCGACAACAATACTATGGTGATATGTATCACTCCCCCTTAGTCAATACTCCATCTCACATGGAAACCACTCCCCCTTACATAATGATCCGAAAAGCATATGTATTTGTAGTGTGAACTACACATTAATTCTCCCCCTTTTTGTCAATAAAATTGGCAAAGGAACGAAAACGGGATCCTAATGAAATTTCCAAAGAGTCATTTCATGACCAAAAGCTAAATGCTAAATGCTTTCATCAAGGAGTTTATAAAGATACAAGATAACTCATATAATATTCCACAGCCGCACTCCCCAAAAAGATTTGGCAATTAAGCACAAGTTCAATTAAGAACTCTCTCCCATAAAATGTCATTCCCGAAGGAACAACAAGAGCAACCTTAATTTCATAAGAAAAGAAGGATTTCTTTGGACATAACAAATCACATACGAATATGAATTTGAATCCAAAAATACTCAATTAAATTAACCACAAGAAAACCCATGATTAATCTAATTGGAATTGCTCAACATAAGAGAACTTACGGAGCCTCACAGTATATACATAAAATATGGATCATGGAAGATCAATACTGCGGAATAAACAAGGATTCATTCTATTTTCCATCACTATTTGAACAATGACATACAATAGACATAATCCTTGTAAACAAAAGTTTTATCCTTTCTTTTTATCAAAACAATGACATAAAAGGCTTTAAATTTTGTGATGTCAAAAGTTCATTCATTCTTTTATCAATACAAGCATATCGACATATGAAAGACTTAACTTTTGACACGGTATGGGACAATCATGGTTCATGGACGCAAATACACATATCCTATAAAAATTTGCAATATATAAAACCATAAAGATTAATACTGCAAAAATCATCTTCCAAACAATTTTAGAATTTAAACAAATAAACCTAAAAACATGAAGATGAAATGTTGGACATAGCTTGTGTAATCACAATAATGGCTATTCCAAACTCTAGTTATTCTTCTAAACAAAACAAGAAACTAAAATTCTCATCCGAAGACTTACTAGTCGTTGTAGATCTTTCTCAGAGCATCTAATGAGAATTCCTTCTCATTATTGAAAAACCCATTGATTATGGGATCGTTCAATTCCTCTAAGTCTTCAGAAATATCTGTCAACTTACTAAGTTCTCTTTTTAGCTCACGCAAGGTGTTCTTTGTTAGAGACAACATTCGTTCATAGTGAGTTATCTCTTCTAAAGATGAAACAATTTGAGATTTTAAATTGTTTCTTTTGTTGATGAAATCTTTCACCAAACCCCTGAAGTTATTATCAAGCTCATAAAAAGACAAGAGGCAGTTAGAGGAAGAACCTTCTCCATTATTTGTAGCCTTCACTTTCTTCACCCTTGAGGAAGAGATTCCTTTACATAGATACACATTAACAGCTTCGACTGCATCCTTGCTTGTGGCGCTTCTAGTTATGGGAGCCATGAAACTATATCTTTTAGGGAAAAAGGAAGTCTACAAATGATTTTATAAAAAGACTTATGATCGTCTAAACCCTAGAAGAATGTAGAACAAGTCTTCCGTGGTTTAATGATCCGTTAGGAGAATATTTTCTTAAGAAAATAAGAATATCGTAAAAATAAAAATACATTACTTGAGCCACATATACGCAAACCTCATCTTCTCAAGTTAAAGATGAGGATGCAAACGTCACTGGTTTTAGATAGTGATGTCGTGAGCCAAACGCTCCCCTCTTTTACCACATAGTGGTTTACCAAGGTTTGTTGTATAAACAGATTTCCTACCTCTTCTGACTCTGGAAGCATTGGTTTTAGTAGAACCATGTTGATTATCCAGATTCATCTTTTGCATGTTCTTCTGCAGTTTGGCAATTCTTTTGTTGTTCATTTTGAATCTCCAACACGTGCTTTGAACATGATTTTCATTTTCACAAAACGAACAAATCAAGGATTATTTGTCTTGTTGAATTTCCTTCTGTTTATCACAACCATCAACCTTTATTTTTCAATGATCAATAGAAACAAAGGGGTTGACTATGCCTACAGTTTTGCCTTTAAATCCTAAACCACTTGTGTTTCCAAAGGATTTCTGACCAAATAGCATTGCTGAAATCTTGTCAGAACTTCCAGATAATCTTTGTAGATCATCCTTAAGAGTATTAATCTCTTTCTCCTTTAGAGCAATGGTTCGGGTGATTTTATCATTAAGACAGTCTATCTCAAGATTTTTCACCTGGATTGATGATTCCAATTTCTTCAATGAAGCTTTTAATTGAAGATTTTCTTGAAGAACCTCTCTATTCAAGAATTCAAAGATCTCTGTGTCAGACTCAAATTCTGAATCAGAACTTGAGTACGTGGATATTTTTGGTGCAAGAGCTGAGGGTTCATTACATCCATCAGACGTATCCAAGACGTTGACACTTAGAGATTTTTCTTCAATTGAATCATCTGAAGCAAACGCTGACAAATGACGTTTAACACATCTATTGCTTCCTTTTACAAACTCTTTGATCCTTTCTGTTATCAATGGTTTATCGAAGCAACCATCATTGGAACAACAATTATCAGCCCAATACAAGTAAGAGGCTTTACTAGTGTTGGAAACAGCATTGAATGCAGACGTTCGAACAGAACTTTGATCAAGAATTTTTAGCTTTCCAACAAGAATATTTGGAAAGAGTATCAAGGTTATTTCCCTCGATGATGGCATGCTTCTTAGAATCGTATCTAGATGGCAACGATCTGAGATTTTTCATCATAATATCCTTTTTAGGAATGGTCTTACCCAATGCAAAAGATGCATTAAAAATTTCAGACACTTTGTGATTAAACTCATCAAATGTTTCTTCATCTTCCATACGAAGGTTTTCCCAATCAGAATTTAGGTTCTGAAGCCTAGCTTCTTTCTCACTGGTATTTCCTTCAAATACAGTTTCTAAGATATCCCAGGCTTCCTTAGACTTTGTGCACATAGTCACATGGTGCTTAAGGTCTGGGGTAATGGCATGTATGATAGCATTTAAGCCGTCAGAATTTTGCTTTGGAGTAAGAACTTCTTCTTGGCTATATCTACCAATATCCTTCGGTATAGATACATCGCCTTCTGTATTAACCGGAGGATCATAGCCATTAACAATACGTACCCATGTTTGAAAATCACGTGCTTGAAGAAAAGCACGCATAGCAATTTTCCGCCATAGGTAGTTTGAGCCATCGAAGACTGGTGGTACGTTTATGGAGATAGAATTCCTGTCCATAGAGTCAGATCGCTACAAACACAGACTTGTAAGGTCTTTAAACGTGTTTTCCCGCTCTGATACCAATTGAAAAAACGGGGGTACAACAACCACACCCAATATTTCGATTAGCAATCTGTATGGACTAACTCCAATATACTTTTAAGAGAATCAACTAGAAAGTCAGACTCAATCTTAATAAAAAGTATATCAAAGAGTTATATCTCGATTTCTCGATTCAATACTTACTCAAGCAAATAGAAATCTACGAGTCAAATTGAATACAAGAGAAATTAACTTGAACGGTACCAAAGGCCAATGTTCAAGTGTCAATCAATGTAAATCAACAACCCAAGGTTGGATATTCTATTTGATATATCATAACGCACAACCTTGTGGATGGGGAAAAACGGTTCGATGGTTTTTTGGGAAAATGAAGAGTCGAGCATGTTGTCGAGACTCCTCGAACCGAGCAAACTGCTCAACCTCACACAGATGCATCGCTGCAAAGGGGGTGCTTAGATTCGAGAGATCAATCTGTAGGACTCCGGCCTAAACCAAGACAATGGCCGTTCCAGAGTCAATTCGACCGCAAAGAGGGAGATGGGTTGATCTGTAGGAGGGAAGCTGAGAATTGTGTGGGATCAGTGATGATCAAGGATTGTGGGTGTGTTGAAGGTTTCTGCAATTATTGGTGAACTGTGGAGTTCGAATAAGTTCTGATGGATTGATGAATTCTTGAGAGTAGTTACTCGAGAAATTCTGTGTGGACGATTGCTGATAGCTAGTGATCATTCGTTGTCCTCAATCATGGATTCAGAGACTTATTTATATTGTCAGAGTTGTGAACACCTTGATCCTGTAAGTGTGACGGTTTCATGAGTGGAAGAGTGGGCAAGTGGAAGATCGTGGTAAAGTCAGTTCCATGTCGTGTGGAGACTTGACGGATCGTGCACCCACTACTTTGCTAACTCCTTCAACCGTTTACACAACTTACGCAAATTTCTCATCGTGGATGAAATCCACGTGCTGTAGGCCGCCAGACCAAAACCCTAGTTGTTATCCCCCAATTTGACGTGATTGATGTCTCACGAATCGTGGAGTCTGCATGACAGACGTGTATTTAGTTTGTCAGTTGTTGACTGATTAGACAATGAGTCTAGGTTTTGTTGAATCGAGCATGTTTGACATATACTCAGCGATTCATGAATGTTAATGTTGAGCAAATATTATAAATTCGACGAGTTGTTGAATATTGATGAGTTACTGAATATATGTGGATTATTCGAGCAATCGAGCAAGTATTGCTCGATTCGATTTAAATATCTTGATAAATTAATCTGAATATTGATAGTTGGATCAATATTCGAGCAACTGAGCAAGTATTGCTTAATTCGATGAATTACTGAATATGACGAGCAACTGAGCAAGTATTGCTCAGTTCGACAAAATACTGAATGTTGACAATTTTGAAGAGCAATTGAGCAAGTATTGCTCAATTCGACAAAATAATGAATGTTGATGATTTGACGCACAATTGAGCAAGTATCGCTCAATTCGGAAAATTACTGAATGTTGATAATTTGTCGTGCAATTGAGCAAGTATTGCTCAATTCGACAAATTATCGATAAATTACCAAATATTGATATCTGAATCAATATTTGAGCAACTGAGCAAGTATTGCTCGATTCGACAAAACATTTATTGGTGACGTGACCCAATAAAATATTAAAATATTGGTAAGCTACCAAATATTATATGATTAATTCGAGATGTTGGTTCTTTGAATCCATCATAAATTCATTAGTGTTTGAATCGTGCTCAGAGTGATGATTCGTGGAGCATTTATTCAAAACCCTAAATTCATATCTGTTGATGGTGGATTTTCATTTAAGGTTAAAATTGTAAAAGCCAGAAAATTATGCGCTAACATCTTGTAAAAGATAAAGCCATTAATAAGTGCTGAATACTTCTTCACTTTACTATTTCACCTAGAATGGAGCATGTGGCAACAATCCCATTCTGTGAATTAAATACACGAAATTCATCCAGGTTGGAGCATGTAGCAACAATCCCATATACCATGTGAATTTCTAGCATTATTAATTAATACGCAATCAGCCTTGTATTTCCTGTACTCATTATCATTGCGGCATGACGACTGAGTGTTACTCTTAGCAGAGCAACACGAACCTCCAAGCATTATAATGAAACCATGTACGAAATACCCGTACAGGCTGACTCTCGGTGTGTTATACTATCCCGATTGAGCCACTCTCGGTGTGTTATACTATCCCGATTGAGCATCCGGACTGACCGTATCAGTCCGGATATGATCACAGTCATCCAACTCCACAAGCATGATTGGATGACCCATATCAATTCCATCACCCACAAGCAGGTATGGAATATCCACTGCCGAACCAACGCGGACCCCGCATGGTCGGCCTCCCCAAAAGATTGGCCTAGCTTTCCAAGACGTCCAAACCAGGAAAGTATGGACGGAAAACCTAAATTAGGGTTTGCGGCATATTACATGTGTCGCAAAAAGCAGTCTCAACCATCCATCTTTGCGGTATAGATGGAGGGTGTAGATGTAGATTCAAAGGGCGAGCATGTCAACACAATCACCGTGGGCCCGCCTACATACTGACGAATCAATCGGTCACCAACCATGTTGGTTATCCCAATTACGCCGAATAAAGCATGGTCGCATGTGACCTTGAAACCCAAAATTAGGGTTTTGAGCATCACGAGCGTCCATCTTCTCCGGTACGAATAGAGGGTCCAAGATTAGATTAAGCAGGTCCGGTCATACCAGCATGACCACCGTGGACCCATTTATCCCCTCACCCGATCGGCCAAGGCATACCATTCCTGGTTATTCCAAGACGCGCGCCCAAACTAGCGTGGTCGTACCTCCCAAACCGCAACCGATCTCGACCGCTCAACTTCGCCGGACGATTTGGATGGCTCGAGATCATGTTTTCATGGGATATTCAGGTGTAGGCGTGAACACCAGCCTACCACCTTCACACCAGACCGATCGGCCAAGACCGACCAAGATTGGTCATCTAGGAACGTGCGCCCGAAATGGGCATGACGCGCAGCTCTTGCGGCACTGGTTTTCTGTCACAAATTGATCTCGACCACTCAACTTCACCGGACGAATTGAGTGGCCCAGATCATACTTTCGTGAGGTAATGGGTATAGGCGCCTACACCGTCATGCCGTCTACACGCATGTACGGTCGGCCTGGCCAAAGTCATATCCCAAGTTGGGATTCGACCAGGCTGAAGAGGGATGCTTGCGCACCTCCTCTAGAAACACTAATTTCATTAACGGTCGCAGATGAGTGTCTCAAAGATCATCTCATCCCACTTCCCACGAGAGACGTGAATAAGGCTCAAATGACTTGTATAAATAGATTCTCCTACCTATTTTCCAACACGAACGGGCTTGTTGGGGAGAAAAAACGCCGGAAAGTGACCGAATTTGAACGTTCCCATCCTCCTCGTACTCACGTGTTCCTTTGATCGATCTCCTTCCTCAAGCATTTCTTCACAGCTTCAACAAGGGAGGCATAAAATACACACGATACTTCACAAGTATCAACTTTACCGAATAACGCGGTTATTCAACTTAGCATTACATGCTACCTTTCGTGGATCCCCGATCCACACACTCGAGACATCAATCATGTCACAAACCTTAGGATTTGGGAGGGGATACATACTAGGGTATTGGTGCTGAGAAGATGGAGGTTTACATGCTCTTTTTGGGGCGTGCGGCGTGCAACGCGCCATCACAAGAACGTGTCGGGAAGTCATGGACGGTTAGAGATGACACGGAGTTGGATGGAGAAGTGGGAAAGGTCATCCAATCATGCTTGTGGGTCGTGTAACACCAGCACACACCTCCACTACTCCATCATTCCACTTCCTCCACTTCCCACGAGAGACGTGAATAAGGCTCAAATGACTTGTATAAATAGACACGGTTAGAGATGACAGAGAAGTGGGAAAGAGGAGAAAAAACAAAGAGAGATTCTCCTACCTATTTTCCAACACAGAGAAAAAACAGGAGACAGGAGAAAAACCACACAAGTCCAGACGAGACAGAAACCAAGTGTTAATACACAACGTATTCAAACACCCAGAGCCTGCTTGCATCAATCGTAAGCCTACTCACCTTTCTGTTACAAGTCATAAGCAAGCCAACACCTTTACAATCTCAACACCTTCTTCGCTTCCCTCCCTAAGATCAACCCCATCTCCTTCACTTTGTGACCGAAACAAGTCTAGAACGGCCATTTCTTGGTTTAGGCCGGACTTGCACGCATTGATTTCGAATCTTCAAGCACTCACCCGCGGTGCATTTGTTTAGGGTTTAGATTCATTCATCATCCGCACACCCCAAATTACCAAATCCGGCAGGAATAGTTTTCACCCATAAACAATTGGCGACCACAGTGTGAGGTTGATCTCTCGGTTGCAAAAAATTGAATTCTCAATTCTTCGGTTTTCATCTCACGATGTATCCTCACTCGGAGACCACAGGTGGTTCAGATATCATGGGAAGTATAGCTAGAATGCTGGAGGATGTTTTGGCAAATCAAGCCGGTATCGCTAGAAGACAGAGCGAGACATTCCGCCTTTTGAATGACATAACAGCGCAATTACAAGAACGGTGGGCAGGCATCTACTCAAACAGTGCAAGAAACGCTGGATCCTTAGTCAGGAGTCACACCTTTACCAGTGGAGATGCAGAAACAACGCGTAATCACAGGGGACTCAGGAGAGACGAACAACATGGTCCAGCCGACAACGAAGACTCGTGGCAACTCCACGAGAGGAAAAGACTTGTCGGGGTACCACAACGTCTACTAGGATAAAGAAATGGAGCCTGCAGCTTACGGATCCCTCTTTGGAAGATTTATATCTCAAGACCCTTGTCGAAGCCCTAAGACTGTTCAATCCGCATCGACCTTTCAACTAAGTGAAGAAATGCTTGAGGAAGGAGAGATCAATCAAGGAACACGTGAGTACGAGAGGATGGGAACGTTCAATTCGATCACTCAACGGTGATATTACAACACCTCCCATCACCGAGCGGAGTAGCCGCAAATCCCGGCATCTCATCAAGTGTAACACCTCGGTAGTCACTGGAGAAAAAACTTCCACTCCTTCATCGGGACGAGGAACCGGAGGGACGAGAGGAGTACCATCCCCATTACCATTGCAGACTTGATGGAGAAGCGGGAAGTTCTTGCTAAGACTCAAACGGATATGGCCGCAACTCGGGAAAAAGGTACTCACTTTTCTTAAGACATTAAGCGATCGATTTCCACAAGAGCCGTGACAGCCCCTGGAGCAAAAAGGAACGCATTCAACGCACCGGAGAAGGTACTTGGCGGCGCGGACCTCCATGAACCCGATCAAAGAAGCGACACCAGATATGAGCGGTCCTGTCATGGAGACTCCTACACTGGGGACTGATCCTCACAATGATCCTAAGTCAATAAGTTTCACTATGAACCAGAGGCCGGTGGATTGGGAAGCGGTTTCTATAGTGGAAAGTTTATGCGAACTTTCACACCTCTCGAAGAATCAGCGCGCGGAGACGTTTTGCTGCAATCAACCAGAGGAAGGTCACGACCGTGCCCTACATGTCACCGCACGCATCAAGGATTCAGAGTTCAAGACGGCCCTTATCTACACAGGAGAGTCTTCGAATGTGATTACTCTCAAGACTCTCAGGACATCCAGGGTTCTCCCAGGCAAGGTCGTACGGAAGCCTACCACAATGACGGACTTCGAGGGAAACCAAACCAGCACGTACGGGAGAAGCTCAGCGGAAAGAATCAGACAAGTTCGTTGCATCCCACTCCCCACGTGGGCGTCAATTCAGGAAGAAGACCGGCTTGCATCATTGAGGGCTAGTACCCACGATGCATCTTTGCTGACGAAGCATTCTTCTCCATCCTGTGAAGCCACGACCCACGTTCACACGAATAGGGAACGAACTTTTATGGCGAGTCTTGACCAGAAAGAGAAAACGGTATACCGACACTGCCATTATCAATTAGCAGGGGAGACTGTTACCTAGTCTCTCCATCCAATGGAATGCTACAACAGCAACGAACCACAAGAACAAGTGTTAGATGCTCCACAACAGCTGCAAGATGGCACCAGCTCCACAACTGATGAGATTGAAATCGTTAAGGAATCTCCTAGGCCTATCTCCATCACCTCAACCTTGTGTACGGATAAACGCACGAAGCTCGTGGAACTTCTCAAAGAGTACCAGGACATATTCGTTTGGAGATATGAAGAAATGCCGGATTTAGATGAAAATTGGTCACCCATCATCTACATGTCATACCTGTATCCAAGTCGGTTAAACAGTTGTAGTTCATACATGAGGAAAATTGATAGATCGAGTCTTTGCATAGACTTGAAGACTTGAACAGTCTTTGCTCAAAAACGATCCTCCTCTACCTAACATCGACATGTTAGTAGATGCAACAAGCGGACACGGCATGTTCTCCTCCATGGATGGATGTAGCGGCTACAACCAGATAAGGATGTACGAGCATGATGCAAGTAAGATATATTTTCGAACTCCTCTCGGAAATTTTTATAATACCATGCTGCCATTTGGTTTAAATAATGCCGGTGCAACGTATCAACGCTCTATGATGGCAATCTTCCACTGGAGCCGATACCTCAAGGGAGCAGCCTCAAGAAGATAACGATGTCCACGCGTCATATCGAGCAAGATCCGGGCGAGTCACTCTATCGATACGGTGGTCGAACAAGATCCGGGCGAGTCACTTTATCGACAAAGTGGTACATGTCTATCATGCTATGTAGGAGAATCCGCGCTTTTGGTCATCCTCGGAGCTGTTGAACTCTCATCTACAACAACATATGCCCCGATAGAAAGAACCCGGGCCTGCCGTAATGAAGAGCCTCATAATGTTTGTAGGGGCATATATCTCACCAACAGGCGATACAACCTTGACCTTACAGAAGCAGTTCCCTGAAGCATCAAGAGGAAAACCACCGAGATACAACATCCTGCGCGTCCGTCAACTCCAACTCCAGTACCACATGCACGACTCCCACAATGATGAAACAATATCCAAGATATTCCATATCTGGCTCGATAACAACCACTACGAACAAACCATGTAAACCACGCTTGGGGACTGAGGCTCAGCATAAAGTTCCTTCACCGTCAGTCAAGGAATTCTTCAACATGAGAGAGATGGTCAGTTAAGAAGCATGGAATTCGCAAGGGTAAATCGAACTGAAGAGGGAAACACTTCAACGCTCCCTCTAGCAGAAGCTGCTTCAATGGTCTATTCAAGAGTCGCCTCAACGCTCTCTCCGGGAACCACGTTCGCTTCAGAATCCTTCTTCAACACTCTCTCCAGGATCCACCTCAATGTTCGCACCAGAAACCACTTTAACATCCTCTCGAGCCGTTTCAACACTCAAGCTGCATCAATAATCTGCGCTCTGGTCAAGTTATCTTTGATGTACTCATTGCTCAACATACGTCTCATCCATCCTTCATGAGGGCCCGCGGAGCATGAAAAACCTTGAAGTCGATAGGAGAAGGGTTATCTTGTGGAACGGATATTTTCATATAGTTGAAAGGCGCGGTGAACAACTTATCATCAATGATCGGCATATCTTTGAAGCTGTCAACACCTCCTGACTTGGCACCAGCATTATCCCCAGAAGACATCTCAACAGGAATTCTTTTCTTCATTCTACAATAAAAGACATGAGTCAGTACTTGTATAAAAACGCGTGAGATGTGTAGTCACACACGACAGAACACACATTCATGTTGGAGTACACAAGGCTGGTATTGGGTCCAAACACCGGTATTGCTCAAGTCTCAAGTCCGGTGTTGATCAAGTCACAAGTCCGGTATTGCTCAAGTTTCAAGTCCGGCGTTGCTCAAGTCTCAAGTCCGGTATTGCTCAAGTCTCAAGTCCGGTGTTGATCAAGTTACAAGTCCGGTGTTAATCAAGTCACAAGTCCGGTATTGATCAAGTCACAAGTCCGGTATTGCTCAAGTTTCAAGTCTGGTATTGATCAAAGTCACAAGGCTGGTATTCGAATAAAACAGGCGCACGCAGCAGGGCCGGTTTTCAGTCGAAACACAGGGTCGACATTCAGTCAGGCACGCGGCGGCGGGTCCCACTTGATCCCAGCCCCAGATTGTTCGAAGCAGACACAGCCTTCCCCAATCAAAGCTCTCTCTCCAGAAGAAGGCGTTTCAGCTCCAACACTTCAACGCTCTCCCGGGCCTGCTCCAGAGGCTGCTTCAATGCTTTCTACAGGACTCATATTTACATTTGAGCACACAAGGTTCATTTTTTAAAAAGCAAGCTTGCTCACATCGGGTCCCACGTTCGAGCAAAACAAACAGCAAGGCCGGTGTTTGGTCAAAGCATCAAGTCTGGTGTTTAGTCAAGCTAGCTGGGTCGGTGTTTGGTCGAAGTAGCAAGATGACACTTGAGCAATTATATCAACCGTATGGTCAAAGTAGGCGCAGAAAATAGCCGACGTTTGAAACATGTACACGGTGGTCCCGCGTTTGACCGAAGCATACACATCTGCCCATGTTCGAATCAAGCATGATTACATCGGGTCCCACGTTCGATCAAGCGAGACCTTGTGAGCCACGATTATCCAAAACAGGAACATCAAGCCCACGTTCGATCAAGCGGTGCGGTAGCCCCACGAACGAAACAGGCGTAATGTGATCCATCGAAGCGTGCAAGACCGACATCATGCTAGGGGAACACTCGCACGGACGCCTCTTGAACGTGACATGCTCCAAGGACAGGATGACCCATCTCTCCCGGTAACATCTAACTTTGTCTCATAAGCTTTGTCTTTAATCTGTCACCATCTCATGCCTACCCCACAATGGTGTAACCATTACGTGCTAGGCGGGGGACTTAATGTTGATGGTGGATTTTCATTTAAGGTTAAAATTGTAAAAGCCGAGAAAAATTATGCGCTAACATCTTGTAAAAGATAAAGCCATTAATAAGTGTTGAATACTTCTTCATTTTACTATTTCACCTAGAATGGAGCATGTGGCAACAATCCCATTCTCGTGAATTAAATACACGAAATTCATCCGAGGTTGGAGCATGTAGCAACATTCCCATATACCCCTGTGAATTTCTAGCATTATTAATTAATTCGCAATCGGCCTTGTATTTCGTACTCATTATCGGTGCGGCATGACGATCGAGTGTTACTCTTAGCGAGAGAAACACGAACCTCCAAGCATTATAATGAAACCATGTACGAAATACCCGTATGGTGACTCTCGGTGTGTTATACTAGCCCGATTGAGCCACTCTCGGTGTGTTATACTAGCCCGATTGAGCATCCGGACTGACCGTATCGGTCCGGATATGATCCTGATCATCCAACTCCACAAGCATGATTGGATGACCCAGATCAATTCCATCACCCCCAAGCAAGTATGGAATATCCACTGCCGAACCATCGCGGACCCCGCATGGTCGGCCTCCCCAAAAGATTGGCCTAGATTGCCAAGACGTCCAAACCAGAGCAGTATGGACGGAAAACCCTAAATTAGGGTTTGCGGCATATTACATGTGTCGCAAAACAGTCTCAACCATCCATCTTTGCAGGTATAGATGGAGGGTGTAGATGTAGATTCAAAGGGCCCAGAGCATGTCAACACAATCACCGTGGGCCCGCCTACATACCTGACCAATCGGTCAGGACCAACCATGGTTGGTTATCCCAATTCGTACGCTGAATAAAGCATGGTCGCACGGCCTTGAAACCCAAAATTAGGGTTTTGAGCATCACGAGCGTCCATCTTCCCGGCACGAATGGAGGGTCCAAGATTAGATTAAGCAGGTCCGGTCATACCAGCATGACCACCGTGGACCCATCTATCCCCTCACCCGATCGGCCAAGGCATATCATGCCTGGTTATTCCAAGACGCGCGCCCAAACTAGCGTGGTCACACCTCCCAAACCGCAAAATGATCTCGACCGCTCAACTTCGCCGGACGATTTGGATGGCTCAGATCACGTTTTCATGGGATATTCATGTATAGGCGTGAACACCAGCCTACCACCTTCACACCAGACCGATCGGCCAAGACCGACCAAGATTGGTCATCTTGGAACGTGCGCCCGAAATGGGCATGACGCGCGGCTCTTGCGGCACTGGTTTTCTGTCGCAAATTGATCTCGACCACTCAACTTCACCGGACGAATTGTGTGGCCCAGATCATACTTTCGTGAGGTAATGGGTATAGACGCCTACACCGTCATGCCGTCTATACGCATGTACGGTCGGCCTGGCCAAAGTCATATCCCAAGCTGGGATTCGACCAGGCTGAAGAGGGATGCTTGCGCACCTCCTCTAGAAACACTAATTTCATTAACGGTCGCAGATGAGTGTCTCAAAGATCATCTCATCCGTCCAACTTCACCAGATTGGTTATACAACCCTGGTCAGGAGTTAATTGGTCAGTAAGGCGTCATCTCCCGTCACTTTACCACACCATGATGTAGTACCTGCATAAAATACACACGATACTTCACAAGTATCAACTTTCTGAATAACGCAGTTATTCAACTTAGCATTACATGCTACCTTTCATGGATCCCACGATCCACATACTCGAGACATCAATCATGTCACAAACTGGGGGATACATACTGGGGTATTGGTCTGGCGGTTTACAGCGTGCAGCGTTCAACGTGCCATCACAAGAACGTGTCAGGAAGTCATGGATGGTTAGAGATGACATGAGAAGTGGGCAAGACTGGTCGTGTAACACCAGCACACACCTCCACTACTCCATCATTCCACTTCCTCCACTTCCCACGAGAGACGTGAATAAGGCTCAAATGACTTGTATAAATAGATTCTCCTACCTATTTTCCAACACAGGAGAAAAACAGGAGACAGGAGAAAAACCACACAAGTCCAGACGAGACAGAAACCAAGTGTTAATACACAATGTATTCAAACACCCAGAGCCTGCTTGCATCAATCGTAAGCCTGCTCACCTTTCTGTTATAAGTCATAAGCAAGCCAACACCTTCACAATCTCAACACCTTCTTCGCTTCCCTCCCTAAGATCAACCCCATCTCCTTCACTTTGTGACCGAAACAAGTCTGGAACGGCCATTTCTTGGTTTAGGCCGGACTTGCACAGATTGATTTCCGAATCTACAAGCACTCACCGCGCAGTGCATTTGTTTAGGGTTTAGATTCATTCCTCATCCACACACCCCAAATTACCAAATCCGGCAGGAATAGTTTTCACCCATAAACAATATCATAGTTGATGAATCGCTGAAAATAGGTCATGAGTAATAGAGGGACCGACCACATGGGATGATGGGCGTCCATGTGGTGCCCGGTGCTCGAGTGAGCATCCACCAGGGTTCTCAATTTGAGGATTGGTGAAAGAATGATGATTAAATATTGGTTTCATATTTTCTGAAATATTGCTGGGTTCAACATTAGGTGATAAAACCTAATTAAGAGAGATGGGACCGACCAAGAGTGCATAGGACCAGCTCTTGGTGGTCACGGGACCAGTTGTCAGTCATTTGAAGAATTCTCCAGTTGATTAGAGAGAGTTTGGGCCCAATATGAGCAATTGAGCAAATTAGGTCAGAATTATGAAAACATGTGGGACCAGCTTTGTGCAAGCCCTAGGAATGACTCTGGTCGGTCATGAAGGCATTCACGCATTGTCGTGGTGTCCGTGTCTCCGTACTGAGAGTTTCAATATTTTCTGATGTGCGTTCGAGCAACATTGTGAATTTTTCAGAAGAGTTTCATCTTGATTGAAATTCTTGATTTTTGTTAGAATGAGCATGTATGCTCAATTGATCAACATTTTGTAAATATTAAAATAGGAGTATTTTAACTTTTAAAATTGCCGTGAGAGGCTAGCCGGTCGTGTGATCCTGTTGGCTTTTGGTTTTTCGTGATTTGAGCAAAATTTGAGAAGTTATGACGAAATCATGATTTTTGCTCAAACCAAGGAGTTTCATGAATTTAGGAAAATAATAATTATAAAAGACTTAGGATTGCAAGGTGTGGGACCGGCCATGGATAGGGCATGGCCGGACGGCTATGTTGCCCGGTCCCACAAAACTTTCCTAATTTTATATTATTATTTTTCATGAAACCATGATGTTATGGAGAATCCATGAGTTTTTGTTGAAACGGAGGAGTTTCATGAGTTTAGGGAATAATAATTATAAAATGCTAGGGATTGTGAGGTGTGGGACCGGCCACGGCTAGAGCATGGCCGGCCGGCTATGTTGCCCGGTCCCGCACTCCTTCCCCTATTTTATAATATTATTTTTTCATGAATCCATGAAGTTATGGAGAATTCATGAATTTTGCAAAAACAAGGAAAGTTGCTAAAATCAAGGAGTTTTTCATGAGTTCATGAAAATAACAAAATAGGGCAAAATAATGGAAGAATCATGGGACCGGCCACGGCTAGGGCATGGCCGGCCGGACGGTGGGCCTGGTCCCTGGGCGCTCCTTATTATTTTATTAATATTTGTTGTTTTCTCCTGTTTTGCGTAGGATTCCTCATCTGTCCATATTTTTGGATGCTCGTTCGTACATCCGGGTGCTCAGTCATGCATCATTGTCGAGTACACTTACACTATTTTTGTGGGGCTTACTCAGTGATGAACCAGATGCCCGATGTTTGAGTATTTATTGCTAATTCATGAAATTCAGTGTACAATAATTCATGAAACAGAACAATAAAACGAGTAGTTATTTATTATCAATTCATAGGATCAGCTGTGGATTCGACTATGAACTCAGAATAATAAAACATGCATTACCATTCCATGGGATCGTGGATTCGACCATAAAATCGGAGTAATAAAATTATCTATTACCATTCCATGATATTAACAGTGAATCCGATCAAGAAATTGGAATAATGATAATATAAATTATTATTTCCATTCCATGGGATCAGGCCGTGGATTCGACCATGGAATAGGAGCAATTGTTATTGCCATTCCATGGGATCAGGCCGTGGATTCGACCATGGAATAGGAGCAATAATAGATCATTCTGGGAATTCAGTGGTGAATGTCACGGCAGAATTAAACTATGTGCATAGTCAGGAGATGGCTAATATCCCGAAGGCGTTCTCAAATCTTTCAAGAACGCTCGAGTCTATACACGGTCGCCCTACATAGTCAGGATCAGTGAGTTTCACTGTCCTGAAGGCGTTGTTGCTCTCAATCTTACAGAGAACCGCCCAATCGTTCTTCTATATAGAGGGGGTCGCTCTCATGCAGTCAGGGAATAGTGAGTATCACCGACGTCCTGAAGGCATTAATCCCTCTCAACAAACAATTATGTAGGAGGACCGCCCAATTATATTATTCTACATAGAGGGCACAATGAAATGCCAGGGATCGAACGCTCAGCTAGTGGAGGCTTTTCAAAAGACATGTTCATCATGGCTTCGTAAAATATGAATCGTCACATGACTGAAGCCGTATCAGAAACATGCAGTATCATAATTTTACGGTTTTGACCTTTGTTGAAAATCCACCATCAACATTAAGTCCACTGCTTAGTGAGGAACAGTCAAATTTCGCAGTAAGCATTAGATGTTCATTTTCAGTCGACGATATCGTGGTTGAACTCAGTCTACAAAGGAAGTTTCAGAATCCTCGATTTGCTCCAATGGTGTCATGTACGAGCAAATGTTCGGGTGAGGACCCTGATAGCGTGATAGAGCGTTATTTTGTGGACGCAGAGAGGTGAGGTGCTGCTGATTTGGACGTTCAAAGGCTCAGTTTTGGTCAGTTTAGGATTTACGGGCCCGAGTCCAAAAAAGGAAATCCATGTTTTAGGAACGGATGTTCGTTCGTTAGTTTAAGAAACGAGTAATCATCCGGAGGGATTTTTTTTTTTTTTTCGATTAGACGTGCGTCTGTTAGTAATAAAAATTTTGTCTATGAGCTTTCATGAAAATTTTATTTTCGATATGTGAGCGTTACAAAATTTTGAAAATATACTCGTTTCAAAGGCGGATGTTCGCGCAAGGGAGCAAAAATATATATTTTTCAAATTTACGTGAGTTTCACGTTAAAATATTTTTTTGTAAAATCAATGTTTTGATTTTGAACAACTGTTGAAAGTAGATAATTATACGTGGTGAAATAATGTCTGTATGTGAGTTTTCACAATTGTAGAATGGACGTCTGTCCAATTTTGAGGAACCAGTGAACATTCACAGAGTAAAAACTTTACGTGGATTGTTCACGATTTTAAAGATTTTGTAAAATCAAGTTTTGATTTTAAACAATTGTTAAAAGCAAACAATAATGTTTTCGTGAATTTCGTGATTTTAAGAGGGTATGCACGAAAATGTTCACTCGGTGGAAATTTATGTGAAATTAAAATTTTGATTTTCAGCAATTGCTAGAAGTAAGCAATTTTTGATAAGATACGATTTGTATGGATTTTGTGATCTGACAGTGTATGCACAAAATCAATGAGTGTTCACTCGGTGGGGAGTCGCTCACACGGTGAAAAATAATGTGAATTGTTCATATGATGGAAGTTTCGTGAATTGTTCACAGTTTTATGAAAATCACGTTATGGTTTTGAATAACGAATTTTTTTCGTCTTTGCAGGTTTGAAGGAGCGAACAAATTCTCGAGATCGTAATCACTACAGCTAGTGAAATTGTAAATAGGTAAGAGTTGGATGGTTACCATTTTTGTAGACGCTGTTGTAAGCACCTTTATTCCATGATTCATCGTTTTGTTGAATCCTGCGCTTTGTATGAACGATGTCTTTCAAGTAGCCACTTTGCAAGAATGACTGACTCCCATGATGACACTTCCAAAGATGGTGTTTTCAGACATAACATCTCTACGGACGAAACTTTAAGAAATGGTACTTATGGGACCTCTGAGTGATGGTGAGAGATCCTTCATACTGAGTTGTACTCCTGGTTATTTCATTAGCTTTACTATAGGATGATCGTGTAGTGAGATCCCGGATCAATGTAGACTCCACGGAAATGGAAGAAAGTCTACGGGAGCGGAGAACCCAGAAGTAAGGACTACGGGATGTTAGCAAATGACGTGCAGTCCCCAGCCGTTTCTTTGGTGAGTTGTTAGCGCTCCTTGTGTCATGACTTTGCCCGTGCAATTAGGATCATGAGATCAAGGTTTGTTATTTCTTTTCAGACTTTTGCTCCATCGATTGACGGTCTTCAACTTGTTATCGGGCAAACAATTCATGAATCCAGCACTGATGAAGAAGTCGATGTAAGTATCTTTTTCGTGCAGGTGATTGTGGCATCTCCTTGAATGAAATAATAATACTTGTTGTTGATGAATCCAGGAAGAAATCATTGTAGATAAGCATCATGATGATGAAGCGTACTCTTGTTTGGGATATGGGAATATGGAGAATTCCCGAAATCCCGAACCGAATGGAGATAGCGGCGTTGCCAATGGAGATTTCGGTATTGCCGAGCCTTCAAATGATTTAGAGACTCCCCTAGTAAGTATATCTCCTGTAATCTCTTCATAGAAGTATGAAATTGTTGATTTGTGAATGAATGAATGAGAATCCATGTGAGTATACGAGTAATTTTGCTGAAATACGTCACCAGAAAATTTCAGACTTCAGCCTTTTAGCAAAAACACCGTAGAATCTTCGCTCGAAGTCGGATTTTCGCGATCTGAATATGTATCTTCAATCCCAGAAGCTTTGGAAAAGAAGATTTTTGGTTTTTGATCATATTTAGGGCCTGAAAAAGGCGAAACAGTAAACTTCCAAGAGACTTTCAGAACTTTTTCAGATTGTATGTTGTCCAATATTTCGGCCACATCTCCTTGCTCGTTTCTTCAATTGATTTGAATTTTGGATATGTTGTATAGGACATCCATACGAAGAGAATGGTACATGACCCATCCCTAGATTATTCACCAATTGCTCTAGCTCGTTGGTTTGTACAGGACAGTGTAAAATCATCTCAGACGAGCTTGTTGTAAAACACTCATGTTGTGTTTTTAGACCATTCGCTTGTGTCTTGAACGGTTGGTGAAGGATTTTAATGTCATTGATTCATTTGAGATCAAGATACCTTGATTGATACATGAGTGTGGTGCTTGCAGTGTCATATGTTTCTGTTAGTCGCATAAACATCACTTCTGAAATCCCGGTCACGGGACCATAACTGAGGTTGCTCTCAGAGGGGATGATGTAATGACCATGGTGGCATGTTCCGGTGGTAGCATTCCTTTTACGATGATTGATTAGCACTGGAGAGCCCGGAACCACGAGTCTCGGATTGTGAAGTTGATCATCATGATCAGTGGACCGTCAGTCCCCGGTATTTTGTTGAATCTCTCTCTTTCGTTTTCCCTTCTTCTGGCAAGACCTAGATAGAGGACCCGGGAAGAAAAATGATGTAAAGACCTAGGTGGTCGAAGTTGGAGGTACCTTGGTGAAGGATTTAGCGATGGTGGACACCGATCGACTGTGGAAGTTATGAATCCCGTTCAAGAATTGCTGCTTGCACGTTATATGCTCTGGAATCCGTAGGAACCTCATACCACGTCAGAATTCGATGCTTGACCCCAACTTTTGAAGCTAAGAGACTGAGTTATCACATGAGAAAAGAATCACTCAATTTTGAGTTATAGGGGTCAGCAAACGAAGCACGTACATTTGTAATTTGTAATCGTGTACAAATTTTTCAGATTTCGTAGACTTGACGGTAAAGACCATATCTTTCAGCTCATATGTACGATTGATGCGCCCTTTTGGTATGTTGTATTAGAGACATGGACGAACATCTTTCGTTGAGGAAGCATTGTCCCATTCCTCACCCATTGGTACGTTTTTGTAAACCCATGGCCTGAAGTGTGATGTATCTCATTTGCAGAGGTGATGAGAACATCTTGTAGAAGTCTTTGGCTTGTGCCCACCAGTCGTGCAATCTTTGGGAAGACTTTCATGTGAAAATATTTTCATGTCTACACATCTTGACATGAATCATTAATGCTTGGAGAAGTCCGCTTCATCGAGCAATGCTTCAGAGAATGGTTAGTTGATGAAGACTGATGTTGCACCTGAGACTGTCATTGATGCTGAGATCACGATTGAATTCTCTCCAGAAATTCTTGTTGATGCTGAGACCATGAATAGAGTTCCTCCACATATCCTTGTTGATGCCGATACTGGGTGGAGTTCCTCCACTCTATGAACCTTCACGTTCACGAACTAGTTGTTGGGTTGAGCATCCCTAAGATGTAGGTGTACTGGGAGTACAACCCGAATTATCCTGATCGGTATGACTTTACCGTGAACTGGCTTCATCAATGAGTCGATGTTATTGCGGCAGATTGCATCAGCAGTCTCCATTCTGGGTGTGATCGATGAAGGGAGAAGTTCCTTAGTTGTGCAAAGTTCGTGATGTAGAGAATTCTGTTGATAAAGTGATGCGTGTCGTAGGTGCAATCAAATTAATATCTTATTTCCACTCAATTAAAAATAATATAATGGAAGTCAAGTTCATTCCCACGAGGAGCACGAGATTCTAGTTGTAAAAATTGTCACAAAAAGGGGGGTGTAAAAAGCAAAAGAAAATAAACAAAGCAATTAAAAGATAAAGTTGAAATCAATAAGAGAGACAAGACCAAGGAATCCTTCTTCGTTCCGAAACAATGATTAAAGTTATGTTCTTTTCTACTTGTTATTAGTCACAGATTATCACCAACCGTAGGATAGCAGGTCCGCTTAGCTAGCCCCAAAATCCCTAATTTCACCGAGTAATGGTCCGCTTAGTTATCGATTCTATTCAAAAGAACCACCCGAGGTTCGCTTACAAGATGTAATTCCCTGAATGCATTAAGATTTATGAATTTAGGTTTAGTACTAGTAGTTAAACTCGGTTCGCTTGGTTCACTTTCTAGCGTTGTTTCTACACACAATTGCTCCACGGAATCCCTCCGCAAGGTCTCGTGTTTGCTACTTATGTAAAGAGTCAAGAAACGATTACTTATCCCCTAACTTTCACTAGCATTAGATTAAATCAACAAATCAATTTAGTTGGCCACCCAAACAATCTATCAATCAATCATGAATGTCTTTAAGATCATTCCTATTAGTAAAAACAAACGATAATCATGTGAAAAACTTCAAGATAGAATTGAAAACAAAAACTTAAATCATATTAAGAACTAGGAATTCATCCTCAATCAATAAAATTAGCTACTCATGCTAAAGAGTTCACACAAAGAATAAGAAAAGAAAAGTGTTGTGTGTGTAGAGAGGTGTGTAAAAGATGTAGAAAACTTCTCTATTTATAGCCTTCAATATTCTCCAAATCTTCCAAGGAATAGAATCCTTTTCCTTTAGCCATTCAATTTCCAAATCCAAGCTTTTCTCAACTCTTCCACCTTCTCTTTCCAAATTTGAGCCCAATTCTCCATCCAATTCCTAGTCCAAGTCTTCACACCCATGAGAGAAGTCCGTAGAAAATTCTGGAATTTTTGGCTCGCCGGAAAACTGGTATTATGGCCGGAATCCGGCCGGAATAGTCGCCGCCGGTCACCTGAAAATTTTCTCCGTCAGTGGAATATTCGACGGAATATTCCGTCGGTCCACCGTTAGGACTAACGGTCAAAATGGTCAAACCGTCAGTCCGCGTTAGTCAATCGGGTCAAAGGAAGAGAGAGTCAGCTACTAAGTCAGCTTCTAACTCGGCTGATTGGTCTTACTCAGCTGAGTTACCGAGTCAGGTTTAGTAAATCGCTGAGTTGACTCAGTAGAAGGGAGATTCAGACAGAGTTTCCTCTGTTTCATGACAATTCCGGCCATAATTTCAGGCCATTTTCTTCTCCCTGTGACATCCTAAACATACATCTAGTTAAGCAGCTTCACTTCAGCATTCCCTGTGCCAGCAGCAACACAGCCCTTCAATCCGATCTGAGACAATCTCATTTCAGTTCTTCAAACAACACCAACTCTTCACTGCCTAACCATTCATTCCCCTTTAAAGCTTATCTCAATTCACCACAACAGCGATTCACCATACTCATCAAATCGAATTCCTAATTGCAGTGACAACCAACAGCATCAACCTCTCCTTGTTCGTTAATCCACAGACCCATTAACTTCACCGATTCAATCTACCAACAATTCCTGCAGCTGCAAACTCAATAGTATTGAGTCAATACCCATCTCTCAGCGAACCCATCCGATTCTCTGAATCTCTTCTTCATCTCGCAGCAGCAACCATCAACATACCTCCAGATCGAACCCATCTCAAGCATCAGCAGAATCGATTGAACATCAAACATTTCGTCGATTAAACCCTCACCTTCATGGTAACGGCATCTCGTCATCCTCTCTTCCATCTGTTGTTGAACCAAAACCAGAACCATCTTCATCTTGATATCCAATCCACAACAGACCCATTTAATCTTCATCTCTGTAAAACCCATTCTTCAATTCATCAATTCCATCTTCTCGACATCACAGAGTCTTCAATCAAACCCTGATTCATCCATTATCACTTCGAACCACCAATCTCGACATAGCAATATCTCCATCTTCATTTTGTTCACAGAGACAGCAAACCCTCTTCAATGACAGCATCAAAACCCTCAGCTCTCTCTCTCTGTTCTTAATTCGATTTCACAATCCGCTCGATCTCTCATCATTATCCCAAATTTTGTCTCAATCTCGAACAAATCAATAAAGAAAGAATTTGCTTTTCGATTCAGTGTGGAAATGAATGAGAGAATTGTTCTCTCAATTTAGGTTAAAGAAACAGGTCGGATAATGACACCCGGTGATAAGGACCATCCCACTTATTAGATAAGGGATATCCGGGGATAGTTACACCCTACGATAATGATAAGGGGTACCATGATGACAACCCCCCTTAGCCTTGACTGGGCCTGGCTTTAGTACTCCTCCAAATTGGGTTGCCCCTTAACCTCAACTGGGCTCCATATATCAATCGCCTGTAAAATGACCTTTTTGCCCTTTTGGCTCAAATTGGGTGATTTCTTCTCCTTTTCCTCCGTGCGACTCCAAAGTAGCTATAAAACTCAAAACAAGCGTAAAATACATAATTTACAAGAAAAGTAGCAAAGAAAGCATAAACAATAGATAGTAAATAGGATGTATTCTACACCCAATCATAAAGTTTTCATGGAATCGCATCAGGTTGCAATGACTTGCTATGTCTTGAATCTTGTCCAATAAGATCAAGTCCCCAGTGCATGTTGAAGGAATTCTTGCCATATATGGACGAATAATATTGCATCTACTTCAGAAGTCTTGTCATGGAGATAGTGAAGACTCAGCGATCGTAGTTCAGTTTCACTTTGATCGTGTCGGTGGTGAATCAATGTGTCATCGTCGAGATGTTTGTGCTGAAGCCAGCGGCGCCATTATCGAAGGTGTACTCTTTGATTGGGAGTACAATTTGAAGACTTCTTAGATACTTGAGCGTTGAAGCGCCGTATTATTTAAGCTTCGAATGTCTTAGGCTTGATCGTCTCAGCCCCGAGTATCTTCTGTTGATTCAGCATTCCTTTCCCTGCGGTAGTGGGATTCAACACTTGTGCAGACATCATAGCTTTCTGATTTTGTGAGACATATGTACGCTCCTGCAAGGCTACGGAGAAACGCCCAAAGTGTTCCTTGCCATGCTTGGACATTATTTCAGTAATGAATGTCTCAATGCTCGATTCAGAGAAATGTCAGATTCAACCATTTGGTAAAATACGGCTGAAGTGAGATTACCAACTTATAGCATCTTGTAATAACAGAGATGCTAGCATAATTGAGTCCCCATGCTAGAATAGCATGTGAGGAAATAAATAACATAGACATGGGAGGAACGAGACTTGCCTGAGTGCAGTACTTTTTGATGAATGTCTATGCATCTTTTGCAGGTTCTTGTTTCAACCTCATCAAAGTTCGAAATTCCTCCAAGTGCTCTGATGATGTAACGTCCGCAAAATTTTCTGGATCAGAACTTTCTTCGTTAGAGAGATGTGCAACCAAAGACGCTTTGTCAGTATTCATCTTCTCGGCATGAATCCACGTCCATCCAAGAATCATGTCGTATCCGGGATCTTCCCTGATTATGTGAAACTTGGTTTCGTCCAGGTTGAGCCAACTTTCATTTTGAGAGTGATGCAACCACATGCATCTCTGAGCGTTCCTTCATGGTCTCGATTGAGATAAGAGAGGAGTATCATCTTAGTTGAGTGATGCCTGCGACTCTGAGGGTTTTTAGTGGAATGTTGTTGATGGCGGTGTCAGTATCGATCAACATTCTTCCAAATTCATTTCCTCTAAGATGGACTGTGGTAAGCAGTCCCCAGTCGTGCATCTCCTTGTCTGTGGATGAAGGTTCAAGGAGTATTTCCGGGATGGACAGATGTCTGAAACAATGTAATTTGGTGTTGTGAACATGTCCTTCCTTTGTATCTTAGACAGATAGAGAAATTTCACGAGATCACGCTCGATCAACGATTGATCCGCTTCTTTGATCGGTTGTTCGAGAGATTGCAAAAGTTCGATTGGGAGAGGATTCTTGTGTACTCCTTGAGTCCCCAGTTGAAGCTATTATGGATCAACCTTCTCTTTGAAGATTTGCTTCAAATATTGCAGTTACTTGTTGGATGATCGATGAACCTATGAAGTCGACAATACATGGGATTCTCCATTTCTTCTTCAGTTGGCACTCTCCTGATGAGCGACAATTTGATTGCACCATCTTGAACCAGACTTCTAGTAACTCGATCACTCCTTCATGAGAAGAGAGAAGTTTGAGTCTGTCTGATAATTTCCCCGTTCGTTGATGCCGGGTCGAGGTTTGTGCATTTCAGGATTGGTTATCTTTTCTTCGCGCCTTCAGAGGAGCCTGTGATGTTTGGAGAAGCACTCTGATGCCGTGTCTCGGATTTCCTTTCATTCCTTCCGGCAAAAACATTTTTGGAAGGCTGGAGATTGTATTGATTATTGACTAGGTGTCGGCTGCTTCGAGGTTCCTCCACCTTGCAGACTTTGCTCTTTACAGTAAAGCAGGTGCAGTATTCGCTGATCGTTTGGCTGCTTCATGAAGATCTGAGAAAGTATGGAACCGGAGATTTTCCTGCAAGGCTCTGTAGACTGGGATCATTCCGTTGATGCACAAGTCCACCAGTTGTTGTTCAGTGACATTCGGGTCATGACAGTCCAAAGATTGGACTCTGAACCTCTTCACATAATCGTTATGATGTTCATTGCTCTTCTGAGACATTTTTCTTAAGTCGGAGAGAGTAATATGCTCTGAGACGAAGAAGTATTTCCTTGAGAAGGAATTAACCATTTCTCCCCAACTAGCGATGCTCCCAGGTGCAATGTTGTTGTACCAGGTGTATGCTCAGCCTGTCAGAGATTTCGATAATTCTTTTATACGGACGACATGATTTTGTTCGTGCTCTCCTAGTGCCTCCAAGAATCGAGAGATGTGTTCTCAAGCGTTCCATGTTCCATTGTATAGTGTGAATGTTGGGGAGGTGAAGCCTTTCGGGAGAGGAATTCTTTGTGTAGAAGCAGGATACAAAGGTTGATGACGATAAACAGATGATGCTTTTTCTTTTCCTCGATCCTCCATGAAGCGTTCCAGGTCCTCACGAGTGATGAAGCCTACAGGTTCCTTTGTTGGTGGATTATCTGCAGCTTTGTGCACCTCATCATCATCTACTTCATGGTTCGGAGTGACTTCAGGATCAGCAGCCGAAGATGTTTCTTTGGCTTTTCCTTTCTTCTGAGCTTTCTCTGACATCTTGTCAGTGAGAGTTTTGAGATAATTGCACAGCTCTTTCCATGTGTTAGCCATGTCAATTTGATTCTTGACAAGAGTTTCTTGCACCTTCATGAGATCACCTATGGTAGGTGGGTTTTCTCTAATTTCTTCGGAAGATCGGCCGAAGAGAGGATTGTCTCCAATGTTGGTTTGCGGGGAGTGGTATCACCAGCACCGATGTTGGAAGCAGGAGTAGTTTCTGGAGTACCACCATTGTTGCTAGTGCTAGCATTGTTTGTGTTGGGATTGGTAACTGAACCTAACCTAAGATCAACTATTTTGTGAAAATGAGAGATTGGAACCGAGAGATTAATCTCCCACTGTGGTCGCCAATCTGTGGATGGGGAAAAACGGTTCGCTGATTTTTTGGGAAAATGAAGAGTCGAGCGTGTTGTGGAGACTCCTCGAACCGAGCAAACTGCTTAACCTCACACAGATGCACCGCTGCAAAGGGGGTGCTTAGATTCAAGAGATCAATCTGTAGGACTCCGGCCTAAACCAAGACAATTGTCGTTCCAGAGTCAATTCGACCGCAAAGAGGGAGATGGGTTGATCTGTAGGATGGAACCTGAGAATTGTGTGGGATCAGTGATGATCAAGGATTGTGGGTGTGTTGAAGGTTTCTGCAATAATTGGTGAATTGTGGAGTTCGAATAAGTTCTGATGGATTGATGATTTCTTGAGAGTAGTTACTCGAGAAATTCTGTGTGGACGATTGTTGATAGCTAGTGATCATTCGTTGTCCTCAATCATGGATTCAGAGACTTATTTATATTGTCAGAGTTGTGAACACCTTGATCCCTGTAAGTGTGACGGTTTCATGAGTGGAAGAGTGGGCAAGTGGAAGATCATGGTAAAGTCAGTTCCATGTCGTGTGGAGACTTTACGGATCGTGCACCCACTACTTTGCTAACTCCTTCAACCTTTTACACAACTTACACACATTTCTCGTCGTGGATGAAATCCACGTGCTGTAGGCCGCCAGACCAAAACCCTAGTTGTTATCCCCTAGTTTGACGTGATTGATGTCTCACGAATCGTGAAGTCTGCATGACAGGCGTGTATTTAGTTTGTCAGTTGTTGACTGATTAGACAATGAGTCTAGGTTTTGTTGAATCGAGCATGTTTGACAGATACTCAGCGATTCATGAATGTTAATGTTGAGCAAATATTGTAAATTCGACGAGTTGTTGAATATTGATGAGTTACTGAATATATATGGATTATTCGAGCAACTGAGCAAGTATTGCTCGACACTGATAAATTACTGAATATTGATAGTTGGATCAATATTCGAGCAACTGAGCAAGTATTGCTCAATTCGAAGAATTACTGAATATGGCGAGCAACTGAGCAAGTATTGCTCAGTTCGACAAAATACTGAATGTTGACAATTTTGACGAGCAATTGAGCAAGTATTACTCAATTCGACAAAATAATGAATGTTGATGATTTGACGCACAATTGAGCAAGTATCGCTCAATTCGGCAAATTACTGAATGTTGATAATTTGTCGTGCAATTGAGCAAGTATTGCTCAATTCGACAAATTACTGAATGTTGATAATTTGTCGTGCAATTGAGCAAGTATTGCTCAATTCGACAAATTACTGATAAATTACCAAATATTGATAGATGGATCAATATTTGAGCTACTGACCAAGTATTGCTCGATTCGACGAAACATTTATTGGTGACGTGACCCAATAAAATATTAAAATATTGGTAAGCTACCAAATATTATATGATTAATTCAGATGTTGGTTGTTGAATCCATCATAAATTCATTAGTGTTTGAATCGTGCTCAAAGCGATGATTCGTGGAGCATTTATTCAAAGCCCTAATTTCAGATCATAGTTGATGAATCGCTGAAAATAGGTCATGAGTGATAGAGGGACCGACCACATGGGATGATGGGCGTCCATGTAGTGCCCGGTGCTCGAGTGAGCATGCACCAGGGTTCTCAGTTTGAGGATTAGTGAAAGAATGATGATTAAATGTTGGTTTCATCATTTTCTGAAATATTGCTGGGTTCAGCATTAGGTGATAAAACCTAAGTAAGAGAGATGTGACCGACCAAGAGAGCATAGGACCGGCTCTTGGTGGTCACGGGACCAGTTGTCGGTCATTTGAAGAATTCTCCAGTTGATTGGAGAGAGTTTGGGCCCAGTATGAGCAATTGAGCAAATTAGGTCAGAATTATGAAAACATGTGGGACCGGCTTTGTGCAAGCCCTAGGAATGACTCTGGTCGGTCATGAAGGCATGCAAGCGTTGTCGTGGTGTCCATGTCTCCGTACTGAGAGTTTTCTGATGTGCGTTCGAGTAACATTGTGAATTTTCAGAAGAGTTTCATCTTGACTGAAATTCTTGATTTTTGTCGGAATGAGCATGTATGCTCAATTGATCAACATTTTGTAAATATTAAAATAGGAGTATTTTAACTTTTATAATTGCCGTGAGAGGCTAGCCGGTCGTGTGACCCTGTTGGCTTTTGGTTTTTCGTGATTTGAGCAAAATTTGAGAAGTTATGACGAAATCATGATTTTTGCTCAAACCAAGGAGTTTCATGAATTTAGGAAAATAATAATTATAAAAGACTTAGGATTGCAAGGTGTGGGACCGGCCATGGCTAGGGCATGGCCGACCGGCTATGTTGTCCGGTCCCACAACACTTTCCTAATTTTATATTATTATTTTTCATGAAACCATGATGTTATGGGGAATCCATGAGTTTTTGTTCAAATGGTGGAGTTTCATGAGTTTAGGGAATATTAATTATAAAAAGCTAGGGATTGTGAGGTGTGGGACCGGCCACGGCTAGAGCATGGCCGGTCGGCTATGTTTTCCGGTCCCGCACTCCTTCCCCTATTTTATAATATTATTTTTTCATGAATCCATGAAGTTATGGAGAATTCATGAATTTTGCAAAAACAAGGAAAGTTGCTAAAATCAAGGAGTTTTTCATGAGTTCATGAGAATAACAAAATAGGGAAAAATAATGGAAGAAGCATGGGACCGTCCACGGCTAGGGCATGGTCGGCCAGTCGGTGGGCCCGGTCCCTGGGCGCTCCTTATTATTTTATTAATATTTGTTGTTTTCTCCTGTTTTGCGTAGGATTCCTCATCTGTCCATATTTTTGGATGCTCGTTCGTGCATCCGGGTGCTCAGTCCTGCATCGTTGTCGAGTACACTTACACTATTTTTGTGCGGCTTACTCAGTGATGATCCAGATGCCCGATGTTTGAGTATTTATTGCTAATTCATGAAATTCAGTGTAGAATAATTCATGAAACAGAACAATAAAACGAGTAGTTATGTATTATCAATTCATAGGATCAGCTGTGGATTCGACCATTAACTCGGAATAATAAAACAGGCATTACCATTCCATGGGATTGTGGATTCGACCATAAAATCGGAGTAATAAAATTATCTATTACCATTCCATGAGATTAGCAGTGAATCCGATCATGAAATTGGAATAATGATAATATAAATTATTATTGCCATTCCATGGGATCAGGCCGTGGATTCGACCATGGAATAGGATCAATTGTTATTGTCATTCCATGGGATAAGGTCGTGGATTCGACCATGGAATAGGAGCAATAATAGATCATTCTGGGAATTCAGTGGTAAATGTCACGGCAGAATTAATCTATGTGCATAGTCAGGAGACGGCTAATATCCCGAAGGCGTTCTCAAATCTTACAAGAACGCCCGAGTCTATACACGGTCTCCCTACATAGTCAGGATCAGTGAGTGTCACTGTCCTGAAGGCGTTGTTGCTCTCAATCTTACGGAGAACCGCCCAATCATTCTTCTATGTAGAGGGGGGTTGCTCTCATGCAGTCAGGGAACAGTGAGTATCACCGACGTCGTGAAGGCGTTAAGCCCTCTCAACAAACAATTATGTAGGAGGACCGCCCAATTATATTATTCTACATAGAGGGCACAATAAAATGCCAGGGATCGAACGCTCAGCTAGTGGAGGCTTTTCGAAAGACATGTTCTTCATGGCTTCGTAAAATATGAATCGTCACATGCCTGAAGCCGTATCAGAAATATGCAGTATCATGATTTTACGGTTTTGACCTTTGTTGAAAATCCACCATCAAAAAACCTGTGATATTTCAATTATATAACAAAATATAATGCGGAAAAGAAATAACACAGACACCAGAAGTTTTGTTAACGACACTAGCCTACTACAAACACTAGCCTCGGGACCTATTCCAGATTGAACACACACTGTATTAAGCCGCTACAGACACTAGCCTACTACAAACTAACTTCGGTCTGGACTGTAGTTGAACCCCAATCAATCTCACACTTATCCAAGGTACAGTTGCTCTCCTTACGTATCTGATCCCAGCAGGATGCTACGCACTTGATTCCCTTAGTTGATCTCACCCACAACTAAGAGTTGCTACGACCCAAAGTCGAATACTTTAATAAACAAATTTGTATCACACACAAAAGTCTACGATAATAGATAAATCTATCTCCCACAGAAATACCTACGAGTTTTGTTCCGTTTTTTGATAAATCAAGGTGAACATGAACCAATTGATAACCTGGACTTATATTCCAGAAGAACAACCTAGTATTATCATTCACCTCACAATAATCTTAATCTACGCGGCGAAAGAAGATATTGTGGAATCACAAACGATGAGACGAAGATGTTTGTGATTACTTTTATATCTTGCCTATCGGAGATATCAATCTCAAGCCAATCGTTACGATTGTACTCAATACGATAGAAACAGCAAGATCGGATCACATAACTACAAGAAAGTAGTATCGGTCTGGCTTCACAATCCCAATGAAGTCTTCAAGTCGTTAACCTACAGGGTCTCGGTAGAAACCTAAGGTTAAAGGAGAATCGACTCTAGCTTATACAACTAGTATGAAACAAGAGGTGTGGGGATTAGGTTTCCCAGTTGCTAGAGTTCTCCTTTATATAGTCTTTCAAATCAGGGTTTGCAATCAATGTTAGCTTAGTAACAAAGCATTCAATATTCACCGTTAGATGAAAACCTGATTAGATTCAAGCTAATATCTTTCAACCGTTAGATCGAAAACTTAGCTTGTTACACACAAATGAAATGCACATTTTAGGTTTGTGTAATCGTACCCAAACATGTACATTCATTGGTTCAACAGTAGTTAACCAAATGGTTAGCCATATGAGCACTTCCATATTAACCATATTCTTCTTTACCATAACGAGTTCAAATGACTCAAATGAAATAGTTAGAGAGTTGTTCAATTGCTTAGATCTTATAGAAGTATACAAGACACAATCGAAGCAAAAACGATTTGATTCACTCGAATCGATCCATGAACTCTATAGCCACGGTTTGCAAACTTGCATTCCTTAGTTAATATAAGTATAAGTTCACGAATAATCGTTTTTAGAATATAACCAACCTAAGTACGCGGACTAGGTACGCGTACTTAAGTGCCCGGAATAAGTTTGTTAATAATTCACAAACTCCAGCATATTTTTTCAGGAAGAGAACCTCCGACAGTACGCAAACTGGGTTCGCGGACTCTGTTCCAGTTTCCTGGGAAGCAAAGTACGCAGACTTTGGTTCAAGGAATAAGGACTTATACATGTATGTGTTACCACACAATGCTTATATCCAACAATGGTTATATAATCTAAACTCTCATTTCAATCATTGAAACATTCTTAGAGGACGTTATATAGTTGTTATTCACAAACCATTTTTCGTCAAAGCTATTTTCAAGTGATTGAAACATAACATGACTTTCATCACTAGGTAAAGATGAACTTGGCCAAATCGAAAGCTTACCAACACATATTTTTAGAAATAGATAAGCGAGATAAACTCGGCTCGAAATAGAAAATGTGTATAATCAAAGTCTATATAGCAAAACGACTTTTGTCTCAAGATAGGAGATAGAGTAGATAGACTTTTGAGTGATATATAAGTTCAAGTCTCCACATACCTTTTAGTCGATGAAGTTCCACCAGTTCCTTGAGTAGTTCTTCGTCTTGTATGATGATCTCCATGGAGTTCTTGAGCTCAACTACACTTTCTATCCTAGTCCGAGACTTAGCTATAGTAGACTAGAAATCAAGACTTATAATTTTGATCACTAACATTGACAAACATGCTTGAGATAGCAACGCATGCGAGTTCGACCGAGCAATGCTCTAACAAGGAATATTGCGTGATGCTATATCCTTGATTACATTTTGAGTCCAGGAAAGTATGTTCTTTGTATTCGAACCTGTGTGATCTTGATCTGCCATTAAACAAATTGCAGATATATTTCGTTCAAGATATTCTATATGTCCCCTTAAGGTAGCCATCCCTTCTCGAAAATGCTTTTCTAAACACTTATCAAGGTATACCTTTCTACATGTCTCTGTAATAAGATCTTCTATAAGGATTTTATTCCTTATTTGTGATTTACTTCATTACACAACACAAATTTGCTAGATTATTTTGAAGGCTGAGTGTTTCTCGTTTGCCTTCACAGATTCTTACATTTAATCGAACAATAAGTTCTAGGACATATTCTAGGCTATCAATGGTTTTTCCTGCTTCTGAATAGGTTCAACATGTTTGAAAAACCTTTGTAATATTTTACGAAATTCAGAATTTGGGCAGGATAGTGATCAAATTTCTTCTCTCTTTCTGGAATAGAAACAAAAGATTTTTCACCAGTGATTGGAGTCGGATCCAAAACATGTTTTGATTTTGGATATATTCTTTTCTAATCATGATCATGATTCTCAATCAAGTTATCAGTCCTGAACTTTCTTCTTGATTTTCGAAAAGACTTTCGAGACCAATTTCCATTGACCTTATCTGAGAGCTTATTCTCACCATCTTAATGCTCGTTAACTGAGTTCTTAATAAGTTTAGCTTTGCTTTTCTTATTTTGACTCATTTCTTAAAGGTTGGATCGCACTAAACACAGATTGTTAGATCTTTTCGTGTTTTCCTGCTCTGATACCAATTCAAAAGATGAGGGTACCCAAATACACCACAATCTTTAATTTATCCACCTATAAGTCCTCTTACCGAAAGTGATTGTATATGGACAAAGTTGAGACAATACGACAAATCGGTATTAACACTTTGTGTGATCGTCTATGGATACGAGATCGAGACAATACAACAATCAAAGTGTGATTACTTGATAATAGGTTTGGACTTAACCAAACTCTATAGGATCACTATCAAGTAAAGCGGAGTTAATGTTTGTGTAATTTACTTTAAATTATAATAACAACAATTATAATTGCGGAAAGGAAAAGTAAATGACACAACAAGATTTTGTTAACAAGGAAACCGCAAATACAGAAAAACCGCGGGACCTAGTCCAGAATTGAATACTATCAGAATTAATCCGCTATACAAAATCTAAACCAACTTCGTATAGTTGAGACCAAGCAACTAACCCTAGTTCACTTAGTTTCTTCCGTATCCCTGCGCTTCCGACATTCAATAAGTGCACGCACTGAAACAATTCCTTTGGATCGTATTCCAAACAGTATAGGAACAACAAATCTGTTTGGTAAAAACTCTCTTGATTCTTTCCAGATAAAGATATCTCAAGTCATATGCAAAGGCTCTTCCGTTTAAACTAATAAAATCCTTTACATGGTTAGATCAATCCAATCTCTATTACCTAAGTAATAATATTCAGATTTGTAGCAATCAAAATAGAACTCAAGAGAACTATTAGGTGTTACCGATCTCACGCAACTAATCAATCGAATAAATCCGATTCTAGTTGGATCCCAGCCGATCAAGGTTTGTGCTACACAAAGATATGAGAAACCAATAAGAAATCTTCTTTAATCTTCAATTAAACCTGCACAACACCACTTGAATCTCTTGTGATCAATCATGCACAGAATGGAGTCTGTTAACAATGGATTATCACAAGATGTCTTTAGATCTACAAACAATTCTAATGATCCCGTCGACACTTCGATCTAGTTTGAGTGAATCTTATATCAGAAGAGAAGATTCTCAAGAATAAACAAACTAGGTGCAATCAAAGTTCAACAACTGTTATTCAATCAAATCAATCGAAAACTAATAAACTGCAATTATATAGTTTCCCATCAACGGTACTCGTAGAGCTTCTTGATCCCATAGAAGTTTTTAAATGAGCGGTCGTAAGAGATTTCGCCTAATTAGGGTACTTTCCTTTCCGGATAGATGGCTCCACCAGAAACAACAAAAATATGAAGTTTGCATGGCTCTTAGGATGGTTTGCTAGAAATGCAAACTTAGGTATTTATAGACCAAGGATGTTTGGACACCAAGGAATTTCCAAAACCGAAATTATTCTCAAGATATGCAATAAATGCCCAAATCGGTTTTCATAATTCTTGGAAATGCTTTGTCCAGTATTTTCCAAAATATCTCAATAGAAAATCTCCAATTAGTAAATCCATATTACTAATTTTTATTCTCTAGAGATATGTATTTAATTGCAGGTAATTAAAGCATATAAAACTAACAACCTTAATTAAAAGATTCTTAATTTATTTTGGACCGGGATCTCCTTGAGTAATTAAGGAATAACTTTGAACAATAAAAGATAAGAGTTACTGTTCGTGTTCAAGGTATGTTGACATCTTTTCTTTATAAATCATCTTTCATATTTACAATCTTGGAATCGATTATACCACACTTCCAAACAAGTTTAGAGTTCATCTGTATTCCAAAACAACTATGTGATTGATAAAATATCAAATCACAATCATGAGTTCAATAGGTTCTACCAATCAATCACTAGGATCGGTTATACCTTAATATGGATTACTTGTGATCGGACACACAAGTTACCAAGACCAGTTACGTCAGTTACCAGGATCGGTTACTTCAATTACCAGGACCGGTTACCATATACTCATAGTATTTCTTGTGATCAGTTACACAAGTCACTAGGATCGGTTACACCAATTACAAGGATCAGTTACCCCAATTACTAGGACCGGTTACACAAATTACAAGGATCGATTACACAACTCTTTTTTGATCGGTCACACCAATTACTAGGATCGGTCACGCCAATTACAAATATCGATCATACCATCTCACGTGATTACTTAGAATCGGTTACACTAATTAATAAAAACTAGTCATACCAAATCATAAGTCAGGCATTGTGATTAGTTATACCAAGATACATAACAAGTTATTATCGGTTCTACTAACTCACACATATTGGTAATCCAAAGATATGCAATGAATAACAATACCAATAAGCCTAGCGATTTCCCTTTCGATTCATAAACAAGTTCATGAATGTACTTCCTTTAAACAAATGTAAACATTGTTTCCTAGGATAAAATCTTCACCTTTACCCATAAACATAATCACAATAGCATTCATACGATTATGTCGATGTTGAAAAAGCGGGGGTCTAACAACCACACCCAATATTTCGCTTAGCAATCTGTATGAACAAACTCCAATATACTTTCTAGAGAATTAACTAGACAGTCAGACTCAATCTAGATAAAAATTATATCAACGAGTTTATATCTCAATCTCTCGATTTGATCTTTACTCAAGCAAATAGAAATCTGTGAGTCTTTATCAAGGACAGATAACTTGGATGGTACCGAAGACTAATATCCAAGTGTCAATCAATTTAAATCAACAACCAAAAGGTCGGATATTCTAATTGATTGAACAACGCACAGCCTGTGATATTTCAATTATATGAACAAATATAATGTGGAATAGAAATAACACAGACACCGGAATTTTGTTAACGAGGAAACCGCAAATGCAGAAAAACCCCGGGACCTAGTCCAAATTGAACACACACTGTATTAAGCCGCTACAGACTCTAGCCTACTCCAAATTAACTTCGGTCTGGACTGTATTTGAACCCCAATCAATCTCACACTGATCCAAGGTACAGTTATGCTCCTACGCCTCTGATCCCAGCAGGATGCTACGTACTTGATTCCCTTAGCTTATCTCACCAACAACTAAGAGTTGCTACGACCCAAAGTCGAAGACTTTAATAAACAAATCTATATCACACAGAAAAGTATATAGTAATAGATAAATTCGTCTCCCACGAATAAACCTATGAGTTTTGTTCCGTCTTTTGATAAATCAAGGTGAACATGAACCAATCAATAACCCGGACTTATATTCCCGAAGAACAACCTAGTATTATTGATCACCTCACAATAATCTTAATCGACGTAGCGAAAAAGATATTGTGGAATCACAAACGATGAGACGAAGTGTTTGTGATTTCTTTTCTATCTTGCCTATCGAGATATAAATCTCAAGCCAATTATTTCATTGTACTCAAATACGATAGAAACAACAAGATCAGATCACACAACTACAAGAAAAGTAGTATCGGTCTGGCTTCACAATCCCAATGAAGTCTTTAAGTCGTTAACCTGGTTTTAGAAGAAGAAAACCAAAGGTTAAAGGAGAATCGAATCTAGTTTAGCAAACTAGTATCACACATAAAGTGTGGGGATTATGTTTCCCAGTTGCTAGAGTTTTCCCTTATATAGTATTTCAAATCATGGTTTGCAATCAAAGTTAGCTTAGTGACAAAGCATTCAATATTCACCGTTAGATGAAAACCTGATTAGATTCAAGCTAATATTTCTCAACCGTTGGATCGAAAACTTAGCTTGTTACACACAAATGAAATGTTCAATTTTGGGTTTATGAACCGTACCCAAACATTAACATTTGTTGGTTCAACAATAGTCAACCAAATGGTTAGCCATATGAACACTCTCATATCAACCATATTCTTCTTCACCATAACTAGTTCAAATGACTCAAATGAACTAGTTAGAGAGTTGTTCAATTTCTTAGATCTTATGTAACTACACAAGACACAATCGAAGCAAAAACGATTTGATTCACTCGAATCGGTTCATGAACTTTATAGACATGGTTTGCAAAAGCATTCCTTAATTTATATAAGTATTAGTTCAAGAACAACCGGTTTTAGATATAACCTACTCAAGTTCACGGACTGGGTTTGCGGACTGGGTTTGCGGACTTAAGCTCATAGAAGGTGTACACAAACTCCAACAGAAATTCTGGGGTGAGAACTTCCGCCAGTTCGTGGACTTGGCTTGCGCCACTTCCATTTCTCTTGATAAACAAAGTTCGCAAACTTTGGTTCAAGGAATAAGGACTCATACATATATGTGTTTCCACAACAATGCTTATATCGTACCAATGGTTATGTAATCTAAACTCTCATTTCAATCAATGAAACATTCTCAGAGAACGTTATATAGCCGTTATTCACAGACCATTTTTCGTCAGGGCAATTTCCAAAGGGATTGAAACATATCATGACTTTCGTCACTAGGTAAAGATGAATTCGGTTAAAGCGAAAGCTTACCAACACATATTTCGAGAAATAGATAGGCGAGTTAAACTCGGCTCAAAATAGCAAATGTGTATAATGAAAGTCTATACGTCTAAACAAATTTTGTCTCAAGAGTAGGAGATAGAGTAAATAGACTTTTGAGTGACATATAAGTTCAAGTCTCCACATACCTTTTAGTCGATGAAGTTCTACCGGTTCCTCGAGTAGTCCTTCGTCTTGTATGATGATTTCCATGGAGTTCTTGAGCTCAACTACGCTTTCTATCCTAGTCCGAGACCTTTAGCTAAAATAGGCTAGAAATCAAGACTTATAGTTTTGATCACTAACATTGACAAACATGCTTTAGATATCAACGCATGCGGGTTCGACCGAGCAATGCTCTAACAATCTCCCCCTTTGTCAATTTTAGTGGCAAAACTATTAATACATATGGAATACAAAAAATAAATAAATTAACTTTTGTAGCTCCTATTCCACATGTCTAATATTCAACATTACTCGAAATCTTCGTCACTTCCAAGTACTCCAATGATCCCAAAGGTTGTAAATTTAGCATCATCATTGTTGAAAATCCGTAGCTATAACAATAAGAAAACAAGAGTTCTCAATCATTGTTATACAGTGTCATAGTATCATTACACAACGTCAAAGTTCAATTGTATCACAACTTCAACAACAATACTATGATGATATGTATCACTCCACCTTAGTCAATACTCCATCTCACATGGAAACCACTCCCCCCTACATAATGACCCGAAAACTATATGTATTTGTAGTGTGAACTACATATTAATTCTCCCCCTTTTTGTCAATAAAAGTGGCAAAGGTACAAGAACGGGATCCTAATGAAATTTCCGAAAGAGACGTTTCAAGACCAAAAGAAAGAAACACACATCATCTTATTTAGATACAATCTTAAAGCCGAAGCTAAATGCATTCATCAAGGAGTTTTAAAGATACAAGATAACCCCTATAATATTCCACAGCCGCACTCCCCACAAGATATGGCAATTAAGTGCAAGTTCAAAAAGAACTCTCCCCCATAATATGTCATTCCCGAAAGAACAACAAGAGCGACCTTAATTTCGAAAGAAAAGAAGGATTTCTTTGGACATAACAAATCACATATAAGTATGAATTTGAATCCAAAATACTCAATTAAATTAACCACAAGAGAACCCATGATTAATTTAATCGAAATACACAATCAAACTAATCACAAAGAGTAATCAATTTAATTGGCCATACTCACATAAGAGAATCTATGGATCAATGACTAAGTTAATTATGAATAACCAACCCAATCAAAAGTGCTCAAACATAAGAAAACTTATGGAGTCATAACTAAATAACCAAACAAGATGATTAATTTAGTTCAATATGCTCTTCATAAAGTACCTTATGGAACAACAACAAAGCTAATCATGAAAATAATCTACTTTGATTATTTTAGTGCTCAACATAAGACACATTACGGAGCCTCACAGTAATACACAAAAAATATGGATCAGGGAAGATCGATTACTGCGGAATACACAAGGATTCATTCTATCTTCCATCACAATTTGCACCATGACATACAATAGACATAATCCTTGAAAAACAAAAGATTTTAACCTATCTTCCATCAATAATTGACAATATAGGCTTAACTTTTGTATTTGTCAAAAGTCCATTCATTCCTTTATCAATATAAGAATATCGACTTATGAAAGACTTTACTTTTGACAAGATATGGGACAATCATAGTTCACGGATGTAAACACACATATCCCATAACAATTTGCAATATATAAAACCATAAAGATTAATACTGCAAAAATCATCTTCCAACCAAATTTAGAGTTTAAACCAATAAATCTAAAATCATGAAGATGAAAATCGTTGGACATAGCTATGTGTAATCACAATAATGGCTATTCCAAACTCTAGTTATTCTTTTAAACAAAAACAGAAAAGTAGAAGATTTACTAGGAAAACCAAAAGAAAATCAGAGTTCGTTGAGAACGTCATATCTTTCAATGAATCCATCGAAGAAGGTGTCACTGATTTCCTTTATTTTCTTGACCGTAGACACACCATGTTCGTGGGTTAGTATGCAAACTTTGCGATCAACAACCCGAGCAAGCTGTCTAGCCTTGACGTAGTCCATGATGAGCTTCTTTTGATTCCGTATCAGAATATTCTGATTAGCAAGGATCCTGGCCTGACCATCTAAGATTTGGTTTATTTGCAATTGAAGATTTGCAAACTCGACCTTTGAATCGTTCTGAAAACGAATTGAATCCTTGACAGAATCATCGATCCAGGAGTTGTGATCCTTCCTTTCAAGCATCCTTTTTAAGACTAGCTCTTGAATTGACTCACGTTCTTGAGCGTCTTCTTCCATATCAAGATGCACAATCTCTTGAGATTTTGCAAAGTTCTCCATATAAATTTTGGTTAGGGATGGAAAATATATAATATATATATATGTGTGTATGTAAACAGGAGAAGGAACCTCTTGTTTTTGGAAACCATAGGAACACATGAGAGGAAGACACGTGCGTTTGTGGACCGGTCAGCACATACAAAAGAAAAAAATAGATACAGATAGTGTACAACATACTTGAGTATTTCTCAATTATTATCCTTGCATCTCTCAAGTTAGAAACAAGGAAAAGAGTACCTGAGTTCAGGTGGTAGAGTGAAAAATAATCCCACTATGATCATTGAGAAAGGAGTTGTACATATTATCTGTCAGTTTGTTTTTTGTGTTATTCGTCTTCCTTTGGTTGACCTTCATCCCATAAGAGTAAGACACAGCTTGTTTAGCATACTGTCATACGGATTTCTCTGAGGACTAAATCTAGGACCTCTTGCAATCGGTTCAAAAGGATTAGAATAGATAGGGATCCATTTTATAGACTTAGATTTACCAGTCTTATAAGCACAGGGAATGCTTTTAGTAGCACAAGAATTTATACCACTAGACTTCACTTGAACACTGTGATGACTTCTAGGAAGAAGATCATATTTATAAGGATTCTGGTATTCTGTGGATATGCGACTCACTGCATTAGTCGACTGACTATTTGTTCCATTGACAGTGGAAAGAAGCAAATTGTGAAGTTTAGAAATTTGTTTCCTCCTGGCAAAACAATGGATAACATAGTGATTCTTTTTCCCACATAATGTACAGGTTCGTGGAGATGAAGCAATAGATGGCACCTATTTTGACTTCATAGCCATATGAGGAGATTGTAAGTTATGTAAACTTTTCTTGACACAATCTTCTTCCGGAGAACATTTCGTTATGTACTGTAATTCCTGAGAATTAGTTTGTACAGAAGAATTTCTCCTTAAGAAAGAGTTTTCCTTTTCCAAGGATCTGCACTGTTCATGGGCTAGAATAAAAGATGCTTCTAGTTTCTCTTTCTCGACACGAAGTTTGTTAAGATCTGATAAATGAGTCTCGGTCAAATGTTTCTCTCTAATTGAGTCTTCCTTGACAATATCTTCAAGAACACTAATCTTTTCACGTTGTTGAGTAGTTTCTTGGAGAAGTTTTTCAATATTCTTAGAGAAGGACTCAATGATGTTGTAGAGTTCATGCTCTCGATCAACAGACTTTTCAAATTCATCAATAAGATGATCATGATTCTGGAAATCAATAATCTCAGTAGAGTTTTTTGAGATTCTGGTGAGCTCCTTTTCAGCTTTTGCCATAGTGCCCAATGTCTCATCGGAAAGAGATATGTTGACACAAGATGGAACAATCTTCTTGCCTCGGGATTCGGAAGAATCGGCTAAGGAGTAATCCTTTGAGGTATTCCCAAGACATTTGGCATAGTTAAAAGCTTTAGAAGACATCTTGGTATGCGTAGAAGAGATTCTGTCCTCAGACTCAGATTTCCACAAACACAGACTTGTAAGGTCTTAAACGTGTTTGCCTGCTCTGATACAAATTAAAAAAGCGGGGGTCTAACAACCACACCCAATATTTTGCTTAGCAATATGTATGGACATATACTTTCTAGAGAATCAACTAGATAGTCAGAATCAATCTAGATAAAAAGTATATCAACGAGTTTATATCTCAACAAATATAATGCGGAATAGAAAATAACATGATACACTAATTTTGTTAACGAGGAAACCGTAAATGCAGAAAAACCCCGGGACCTAGTCCTGATTGAACACACACTGTATTAAGCCGCTACATACTCTAGCCTACTTCAAATTAACTTTGGTCTGGACTGTAGTTGAACCCCAATCAATCTCACACTGATCCAAGGTACAGTTATGCTCCTACGCCTCTGATCTCAGCAAGATGCTACGTACTTGATTCCCTTAGCTGATCTCACCCACAACTAAGAGTTGTTACGACCCAAAGTCGAAGACTTTAATAAACAAATTTGTATCACACAGAAAAGTCTATAGTAATAGATAAATCCGTCTCCCACGAATAAACCTATGAGTTTTGTTCCGTGTTTTGATAAATCAAGGTGAATAGGAACCAATCATTAACCCGGACTTATATTCCCGAAGAATAGCCTAATATTATTGATCACCTCACAATAATCTTAATCGACGCAGCGAAAAAAGATATTGTGGAATCACAAACGATGAGACGAAGTGTTTGTGATTTCTTTTCTATCTTGCCTATCAGAGATATAAATCTCAAGCCAATTATTTCAATTGTACTGCATTTACGATAGAAACAAAGAAGATCGATCACACAACTACAAGAAAAGTAGTCTCGTTCTGGCTTCACAATCCCAATGAAGTCTTTAAGTCGTTAACCTGGTTTTAGATGAAGAAAACCAAAGGTTAAAGGAGAATCGACTTTAGCTTAGCAAACTAGTATCAAACATAAAGTGTGGGGATTAGGTTTCCCAGTTGCTAGAGTTCTCCCTTATATAGTCTTTCAAATCAGTGTTTGAAATCAATGTTAGCTTAGTAACAAAGCGTTCAATATTCAACGTTAGATGAAAACCTGATTAGATTCAAGCTAATATTTCTCAACCGTTGGATCGAAAACTTAGCTTGTTACACACAAACGAAATGTTCAATTTTGGGTTTATGAACCGTACCCAAACATTAACATTTGTTGGTTCAACAATAGTCAACCAAATGGTTAGCCATATGAACACTCTCATATCAACCATATTCCTCTTCACCATAACTAGTTCAAATGACTCAAATGAACTAGTTAGAGAGTTGTTCAATTGCTTAGATCTTATGTAACTACACAATACACAATCGAAGCAAAAACGGTTTGATTCACTCGAATCGGTTCATGAACTTTATAGCCACTGTTTGTAAATGCATTCCTTAGTTTATATAAACATTAGTTCAAGAACAACCGGTTTTAGATATAACCTACTCAAGTTCGCGGACTGGGTTCGCGGACTTAAGATCATGGAAGGAGTACATAAACTCCAGCAGAAATTCTCGGGTGAGAACTTCCGCCGTTCATGGACTTGGCTTGCGCCACTTCCATTTCTCTTGATCAACAAAGTTCGCAAACTTTGGTTCAAGGAATAAGGACTTATACATATATATGTTTCCACAACAATACTTATATCCTACAAATGGTTATGTAATCTAAAATCTCATTTCAATCATTGAAACATTCTCAGTGAACGTTATATAGCCGTTATTCACGGACCATTTTTTCGTCGAGCAATTTCCAAAGTGATTGAAACATATCATGACTTTCGTCACTAGGTAAAGATGAATTCGGTTAAAGCGAAAGCTTACCAACACATATTTCGAGAAATAGATAGGCGAGTTAAACTCGGCTCGAAATAGCAAATCTTCTTTATACTATAATAAAGAAAAGACCCCTTTTTGGTGAAGCCTTCTTTTGGTGAAGCTTTTTCACATGACAATAATACCCCCATTAACTAAGTTAATATTTGTATATTTACGTAAATGCCATTGTTTTAAAAATAGATCAAAAAAATTAAAACTTAAATATCTTTAAAAATACACATCGGATTTTTGCAAAATTGATATATTTGGAAAGCTCTTTAAATTATCTATGTAATGAGTACAAACAAGGATATTAAATTTTTATTTTAATATTTTTTTTCTCCATTATTATCAAATTTGGTGTTGTTAAAATAATCCAATTCAAGCATGTGCATCGCACGTGTGGCCTTACTAGTGTGTATGAAAGTCTATACGTCTAAACAACTTTTGTCTCAAGAGTAGGAGATAGAGTAAATAGACTTTTGAGTGACAGATAAGGTCAAGTATCCACATACCGTTTAGTCGATGAAGTTCCACTGGTTCCTCGAGTAGTCCTTCGTCTTGTATGATGATTGCCATAGAGTTCTTGAGCTCAACTACACTTTCTATCCTAGTCCGAGACCTTTAGCTACATAGGCTAGAAATCAAGAATTATAATTTTGATCACTAACATTGACAAACATGCTTGAGATAGAAACGCATGCGAGTTCGACCGAGCAATGCTCTAACATTTATCAAAGGATTGCCAGGTACAAGATTTGCTCTTTTAGGAGACAAGCCGAAAGTTCTGCCACAGTCATCCCTGATCAGCTTGGCTCTTTTGATACTAATAGTTAAACCTAACTAACTGTTTCTACTTCAGTTCAGTGTTTTCACTCTTATTTTCACCTTTATGTGTGCTGTCATTTTCATGTTGGTTCAGGTGTAGGTTAGTAGGATTGAAAATCTTTCTAGTGTACGTTAGTTTTCCATTCTCAAATATTTAATCTGTTTCTGAATTTGCGTCTGTGTGTAAGAGAGAGAGAAGAATAAATATCCTCTCATTTTCTGTTCTGCAACTTCAATTTCATAGCCTCCATTAATGAACATTCATCTTTATCAAATACTTTGTGTAACTAACCTCAACCTGGGTAGCACTAACGTGGATACGACTGTGACGCCCCATTTACTAAACCTGCTTAGCTAATAGGTTTACAACCTAATTGAAGCACAAATTCCAGATCAACGATTTTAAGAATCACAATTCCATAATATGAACTAAAACCAAACCCCAACTGTTCAACCCAAATACTCTGATATCAAAAGATAAAGTGAAAAGGCAAGGGTACTCAAATATACCTCAAGCTAAAAACATTTCCTACCTATAAGTCCTTTCTCCGAAAGTGATTGTCTATGGACTGAGTCGAGACAATGCAACTAATCGGTTCACACTTCGTGTTATCGTCTATGGATACGAGATCGAGACAATACAACAACGAAGTATGTTTACTTGATAAAAAGGTTCAGAATTAACCAAACACAATAGGATTGCTTATCAAGTAAATAGGAATTAACGTTTGTGTAATTTACTTTAATTATAATAAAACAATAAAGATATGTATTATTATTATTAGAAAAGAAAATGAAAGTTATTACAAGAAACTAGATGGGAGCCTAGCAACTAGTTGGGCTCCAACACCTTTTTGAATGGATAAACCAATTCTAATAAAAAGAAAATTACGAACATTTATATTTACATCATGCCTAGCTATGTAATGCTTCAGTCGTTTCAAAAATTCAATAGTTTCTATACCAAGTTCACCTAAAGTAGTAAAAGCTAAGGTAGCAAAATTATAACCATTGGAATTACATATATCAAGGTACTTAATCTTCTTGCGCTCAACGGCTTTAGCAAGGCAAGGCCCTGCAAAAGCTTGCACACCACCCCAAAAAAGGGGAAACCCCCGTCACATCAAAACACGTATCATGCCCTTCCTCCCAATTGTAGACTAAGATGTCAGCCGGCCTAGCATCACTGCCATCATGAGAAAGAAATCCCAAAGAAGCTTCAACTCTAGAAGGTACACTCGCACGGTAACAAATATTCGCAAAGGTATCTCTAACAAGATCATGTCTAAACTTATAACCAACTTCACTAGCACAATGAAGTGCATGATCACCATAAACATCCATACCCCTATCGTAAAAGACAAGAACTATTAACAAGAAACAAAGGAATACCAAGACGATAACCAAGTACCGCACTAAATCGACGTGACCCAATCTTCTCATCCAAGTCCATCAACTGGAATAACAAGAAGATAATCCCGAGCATGTGGAGTTTTGTTACATTTCCAATGAAGAAGTACCCAAAGGAAGAGAAATACATGATAGCCCATTGGTGAAACGGAAATTAATCCAAACCTATTGATGGCGAAGATGATGAAGCGGAAAAGATTATCACAAAACAATATTTGTCGTTAAGACCCAGGATGGGAGGAGCTAGTCTTGTATGGCATGAAGGGGCAACCAGGGGAGAAGATAAGGCGGCACCTCCATTGGGGGGAGCCGATAAGTGTCAAAAGACGAAATGTCATGAGGCTTTATTTTCGCAAGAGAATTTAGGCTTGTCATATTTGGCAATGATCCCGCAGTAGGCAATAATACTAATGCGAGGGTAAGACGAGATCAATGGGTTTTACATGAAAGTGTAAGAATCACGATTTAAATCTTTAAATGTCACGAGGAATGGTCGCAAGAACATTTAAACCCGTCATATTGTCGAAATATAAATCTCGTATGCAAAAATACTTAAGAAATGATAAGACAGGTCAATGGGTCATTACATGAAAATGTAAAGACGGCCGCGATCTTGTCGAGGGTGGAGACCTTTACTTAGAAAGGCAAAATAAGATCACACAAATAATGATAAGGCAAGATCAATAGATTTCTTAATCCATGAAGAAGCGAACTTTTTGATAAAGTTAAAGTATATATTTATATCTCGAGAATAATTAATTCACAAAGTTGATTATATTTTATGTAACTCGCAAAGTTGATTAAACGTAGGCAAGTGTGAAGTTATAATTACAAAGAAGGGTTGTTTGATTGATATATCCGAACAAAGGAAGCAAAAGTTGAAATTCACATTGATAGTCAAAAATTTATAATAAGGAGATTAAAATGGAAGATTAACAAAGATATATGTATACAGATACTACAAGAAATGTTATTTCTTTGTCAGGTTCTTCTTCTTGATCTCGATTCTTTGGTTCCATCACTCGTCGCGTATTCTTCTTCTTCATTAGCTTAGGCAAGTTCTCGGAACTTCTTCAAAGAAGAAAAGGATATGAATGAAGAGGAATGTTGTGTGGGTCGGTTGCATTTCATAGCTTGATTAGTCAACATCCGTAGTTTGGAATTGTCGCTTCAATTTAGAATATCTACGAAGAGAAAGATCCATTGCGAGTTCATTTCGGTTTCAAGCTCTCCAATCCTTGTCTCAAATCTCTTTCGATTCTAAAACATGAGAAAATGAATTAATGATAATAGTACAAAAGAAAAAGAATGAAAGTAAAGAAGTATAACAAACAACCTTCTTTCAAAGATCATATCCTTGATTAAGGTAGTTTGCTTGCGCCAAGACTAACATCGACACCTAAGTTATTTCTAGCATTATCTAGAACCTTCGCAGCCTGTGCAAACTCATCATCATTATTTATGACAAAAAGTGAACGAATTTGGTCAACTAAGTATGGTATTTTGACGAAGGAGTTCATCTCGCTCAATTCTGCACATCAAGGAGAGATTTTTTGAAAGCTAATGCATGCGCACCCTCATAATGCGATCTTTCTCATCTATGAGATCACTAACTTCTTCCTTAAGGTTTTGGCTTTCTTCTTGGAATCAAGGTACATTCGCTTAAATTGATTGCCTAAACTTAAACTAGCCCTATGCTCAATCTCTAAGAGATGATATTTGGATTCAAAGATCCTTTAATGAAAGAAGGTTGGGTCTTATTTGAAGAACTACTTAGATATTCAATGAGATAAGTAAGAAGGACATCATCATCCATGGGCTTGGGAATGAATGGAGTAAGAATGGATTCTTCGGAGAGAGATTATATATGTCTTAAAATAGTAAGTCGTGCAAAGAAAAGTAAATGATAAAATAAAAGATTTGAGGAGTAAAGATTGCTATACCATAAAGTTGCTTGATTTGCACTTTCAAGAGTAGATACTCTATTGTTGAGAAAGTAAGCTCGGCTTCCAGCTTGTTTAATTTGCTCATCCTTCTTGCTAGATGTAGTTTCACTTTCCTAGTTCTCTTGATCTTTATCTTTAAGTTGCAAATTTCTTTTCAAGATCTTGTGTCTTTTCTCAGGTCGAGCGACAACAAAAAGCTCTCTGAGACTACAAAGAAAAATATGGAAATGATTAAGATAGAGTTTATAATGAAGTCACAAAGAAAAAAAAGGATACAAACATACCAAACATATCCTCCAAAGAAACGGGCACGTAAATCTAATTGATTAAATGCTCGTCTCCCAACTTGCATGGAATCCAGAAGATGCTTTTTTTTGAAAGGTACCAACCTCATTTTCATTCTCGCTTAATTTTGCTCCTGCTTGAGAACCGAAGAAGATGGGTTTTCCGTTTTGCACTCTGTCCTCGTGCAAAGTAAACCCTCTTCAATTCAACTTTTCGCATTGAAGTAAAATGAGGCAACAATATTGTTTAAAATAACAAAAGAAAATGTTTCTTACTTCGATGATTCGCTGTGGTACTTGGCTGGATTTTCTTTATATTTCTTCCTCATTCGCGATCTAAATTTTTGAAGGTTAATAGATAAAAGAGGAAGAAGATGTCGCAAAAAAAATTGAAAAAGGAAAAAATAAACTCCCAAGGATGATACCAACGATGTAAGGTCCACTGTAAAGGAACAACCCACCATTTCTCATCTTTGGAATTGTATTAGACCAAGCAACTCAAATCATTCTTTCGCACGAGCAAGTTCAAGTAATTTGCAAAGACATTGTCCACTCAGATACTTCTCATTAACTATTTGTAAATCTACAAACCTAGGATCCCTAACATTATGTGGATATAAAGAACAATTCAAGCATTAACGGATGCCTTCTAATTAATCGTATTCGAGAATTTCTCATGAGCAAAGAATTTCTTTAGAATAATGGCACCAAGTGAAACTATAAGTATGGGAGTGATGATTGCAGATCCTTGCTAAGGAGAGAGAGAATTAAAGAAAATTCGTAAGGGGAAAAGTAAAAAGAAGGAGAAAGGAGTGGAAAACTATTTATAGAGAGAAAGATCATTTAATGCTAGATGGGACGAATGGTTAAGAATAAGTAGTTGAAAGAGATGTTCAACATGAATAGCCAAAGGATAAGCGGTTGCATTTAAGATTTTGCAATCATACTTTTAATCACAAAGAATTGTATTGATACCGATCTACACAACTAATCAATCCAATCTATCACAAGGATAAACCGATTATAGTTGGATCCTCTTATACCGAAACAAGTATTTGATCTACACAACTAATCAATCCAATCTATCACACAAAGATTATGAACCCCAAATCAGAAATCTTCAATAGCTTCTTTGTCTTCAAATCTTCTTAGATCTTCAATAAACACCTGCAAACAACAACTTGAATCTCTTGTGATCAATCACGCACAGAACGGAGTCTGTTAACAATGGATTATCACAAGATCGTCTTTAGAACTAACAACAGTCTAAAGATCCCTGTTGAAACTTCGATCTAGTTTGAGTGAATCTTATATCAGAAGAGAAGATTCTTAAGCATAAACAAACTAGTTGTAATCAAAGTTCAACCACTGTTAGTCAATCAACTCAATCGAAAACACAAGATAAACCGCAATTATCTAGTTTCCCACCAACGGTACTAATAGAACTTCTCAATCCCAAAGAACACTTTAAACTGAGCGGCCGTAAGATATTTCTCCTAATTAGGTTACTCTCCTCTCCGAATATGTGGCAACACCAGTAACAACACAACCGAGGAAGTTTGCTGTTACGAAGGATTAGTTTTCTAGAAATGCAAACTTCAAGTATTTATAGACAAGGAAGTTTTGACACCAAGGAATTTCCAAAACCGAAAATATTCTCAAAGATATTCAATATATTCCAAATTCGGTTTCCATAATTCCTGGAAATGCTCTGTCCAAAATATTGACCGAAAATCTCTTTGGAAAATCTCAACTAGTAAATGCACATTACTAATTCTCGTTTTCCTAAAATAAAATTAAAAACCTTAAATAAAAGATTCTTAACTTATTTATGTTTCGATCCTGGGATTTCCTTCCCGTAGCTATTAAGGAATAACTTTGAACAATAAAAGATAAACATTACTGCACGTGTTCAAAGTATGCCGACATCCTTACTTTGTAAGTCCTCTTTCATACTTACAACCTTGAAACCGATTTTCCACACTTCCAAACAAGTTTAGAATTGGTTCATCTGACTTTCAAGAACTATGCAATTGATCAAGAAACACTCAATCACAAATCATGGGTTTTACGGTTCTACCAAAACAAGTTTCGGTTCTACCTCCATGTGAGTACTGTGCATAGTCACACTCGGTTGACTAGGTACTAGGATCGGTTCCCCACATATATATGGTATCTAACTTATATGTGTTGCACATGTCCATAGGATCGGTTCCCCTTTGCTTAAAAACGTGTTGCACATGTCCATAGGATCGGTTCCCCTTTCTTCTAAAAAACTTGCTGCACCTCATACAAGGATCGATTCCCCTTTGTGATGTGTTGCACCTCTTCATAGGATTGGTTCCCCTTTACCCATTGTTGGTCATACACAAATCACAAACTCGATCATACCATCTCAGGTGATTACTTAAGATCGGTTTCACTAATAAAAGTCATACCAATACATAAGTCAGGCCTTTGTGAATAGTTTTACCAAGAACACAAACAAGTCATGAGCGGTTATACTAAATCACACATATTGGTTGTTCACAAGATATGCAATGAATAACAATACCAATAACGCCTGGCGATTTCTTTTCGATTCATAAACAAGTTTATGAACTTACTTCCTTAAAACACATGTATAAACATTGTTTCCTAGGATGAAATCCTCACCTCATACCCATACATAATCACAATAGCATTCAAACGATTATGTCGATGTCTTATCTACAAAGTTTAATGGTTAAGCAATAAACCTCGTATTGTATTCCTTAATACTATGTCTATCTAGAGTGTTCATGCTTCGCAGTTTAGTTTTCAATATGCACGACTTGAAAGATACGTTAGGGAATGAAACAGTTCAAGTCAAATATCACTAACCTCAAGTGGAAGGATGATGTTGTCGTTGTAGCTTCTTACTTCTTCACTTCTTCAAGTCTCCGCAATATTTGTAATGTCTCATATTCTAATACTTTAAAGCTAACCTATACGAAGTTGACTCTAGTACATAATCAAGCGAATCTTAAGATGAGTTTTGATTCACTAAATATGACAACCAAACTTGACATACCAACGCTTGGTGGGTTCAACCGAGCTATGCTCTAACAATCTCCCCCTTTGTCAATTTTAGTGACAAAACTCTTACAATCATATGGATAAACAAATTACAAGAATTCATTACACAATAACCTGTATACATTCAATCCTTAAATGCCGCTGTTGACATTATAATAACAAAGCTGATACTCCCCCTAAAGGTGAGATAGGTAGATTTCATCAATCCGCACGTATTTGTTATACCAATTAATATGATATGCTACTCCCCCTTAGTCTATGCTTTTCCTCTTTCGTTAGATAAACGTTTTAGCACAATTGTCCTTTCCCATAGTGATAGCAATCAATATAAAATCAATGCCAGCATCACTTGTTTACTCCATATATTTCTCCCCCTTTTTGTCACAAAATGACAAAGAAACGAAAAAATAAAGGACAAACCGAAAAGAATCTTACAAATCTCAAAATAGACTTGCAAACCTATAGAGTTAAGCACGAGGGTTCCACACACCATTTTTGATAACCAATATCAAAACCAAAACTACAAAGTAATTTGTTTTGATATGTTATCAAGGAAATAATTTCCCGAAGCAATTTCCCAATTTAGTTTAGCAAACCAAAAATCAACTAAGCACCTTAGTTCATTTGCTAAACCGATTGTACAAATACAACCGCTTCGTTCGATAAGACCAAAATAAAGATAACTCTATTTTTCTCATCAGGTTCTAATTATCCATATAACTTAGACCTTTCACTTTTAAACAAGACAAGTACTAGGTTAGTTAACTAGTATTTCTTGTTAAGGCATTCGATTAGACTTGAATAACCGAAACCCCCACTTTGATAAGTCTAACTAAGATAACCTTAATTTCTCTTATCCGGAATCGAATTGGACTAAACAACTCATCCCGTAAACCTTTTCTTTCGTTAAGCCATAAACAATTCATACAAACCAAATAAATCAACTTGCATAATTATTCACCTCAACCGGAAGCAATTGAAACAACATAGACGTTATAGCACCGCAATTGCACCGAAATTTTGTAAGCCTAAATAATTGATACCACACAATAAAGCAAGATAACAATAGTTTTTCTTAACCGGAAACAATTGAATCACACATACATCCATACACACATCATGGAATAAAACATCAATTGTACCGAAATTTTGTTAAGCAAAAGCAATAAATATATGAAATAAAATCAGGCTTTTCTTAAACAGGAAAACAATTAACTAACAAGATTGTTACCTCAAATTTCGCATCCTCTTCTCCAATATGTTTGCATCTTCTTCCAGGGAGAATGGATATCGAAATATCATTATGTTGTCATCCTTATGCAAAACAAAAGAATAACAAAAACCGGTTTTTAACTATTGCAAGCAAAGTTGAAAACCCCCGAAACACATATGCTTTTATGCTAAACCAAAACCGATTCAACATATTGTGACCTTTTCACATATTGTTTCTATCAGAACCCCTCATGATCCTTTGATAAAGCCTACCAACATGGGCTAGAACTTAATCCTGCTAAATCAAAAAGTCACCCAAACCATAAGGGTTCACAACATTATGAGATCGAATATCAAGGTAATAAAACCGAAATCAAACATCCCATAAACATCCATAGCAATAATAAAGCATTCAAGAACAGGCTATGTAAATCAAAAACCATCACAAGAAAAATTATAAATCAAATAATTTTATTCATAATAGTTTTATTCATAATAGACTTAATACAATCATTGAAAGAAATCAAAAATTGATGTCTATTTTCTTGGATTAAGTATTATAGCATATAACTTAATCTCTAGTGGTGCTCTTGTTGTTCACAGAGGTTTCTCAGTGTTCAAACTTTTGAAGCATGTCTCAAGAGACTTGTCAGCAACCACTTCTTGTTTCTCAAGCTTTTCAACTTGAATCTTCACATCAGCAATATCAACTTTTGTTTCCTCAATCTTATCTTTGAGCCAATCTTGATTTCGAACCGTTATTATGAGATTGGTTCTTAGTTCCTCAAAACCTTGGATATAGTCAATTATACTGTTAGAACGAATCCATTTGGTTTTGGTTGGATCTTGTAGGTTGTAAGCCAACAGACATGACTCATCTTGTGATCCAACTGAACTATCAGAATCATAATCAGACATGATATTTGATATGATTTTCTTCTTCCTCTCTGTATTGATTCCTTGACAATCTTTAACCTTTTGAGCTTCCTCCTTATTAGCCTTAGAAATAGTGCAAGTTATTGGAGGCATGCATGCTTGCTTGCTTGCTTATATATATATATATATATATAAGGATTGATCAGGTTATCAGAATACAAACAAGAGATAGTTTCCCTTTAAAAAGAGACAACTTTCAGACCGAAAGATATCAGGGGAAACCGAAAATATTAAGCAATATATTTCGTTTCCTTTGTCCCAACTTCTCAAGTTGGAAGGTTCATTAAAATTCGAAAATTCCAAATAAAATCTATTTTTGGAAGATCATGATAAACATGAACATTTTTAGACAACCATGGATTCACAGCTACCCATAAAGTTTCACCACTTTTCTGATAAACAACTACATAAACAAATGTGCTTCAGGTTTATTGTGCCTTTCTCATCCATAAGAGCACGAAAGAGGATGAGAGTGCACAATTTTGATACAACTAGGTTGCATCGGAGTAAGCTTTTTCTAGCTTACAGTGAATATCAGAAACATAGTTCATGTTTTTCTTAGGGAATTTCTGTCCAAAATTTTTTCTCCCAAGACGATGATCTTTTCGAACTCTAGATATATGATCATGTGGAGAAACTGTACTGACGTGAGAATTTTCGGAGATAGATAAATCTCTCTTAATTCTTTCAATGATATTTTCATAAGATTTTCTCATTCTAAGGACTTCCTCATGATTCATATCAGTGTGATTATCTGAAACAATTATCGAAAACTCCTGATTATTTCTTTTGGAAAAGATTCTCTCTTTCCCTTCCTTCTGGAATCGTACTTCATCAAAACGAGAATTGTTTCGATATGGGTGAGGAGGTACCTTTTTCCAGAAGCGGTTATCAACTCTTTCCTCTGATTCTTTTGAGTTGATCTTATCGGGTAGTGGTATAATTTGTCTCTCTACTGAGGAATGGTCTTTCAGTTTTTTAAGACAAGAAACTTCCTTCAATATTTTTACCACCGTATGTTAAAGAAGTATAAGTTTCCTGTCAAGTGACTGAAAGTTGTATTCCTTAAGATCACGCTCACAGAATCGGTTCAAAGTTTCCTTTGCACAAGATTCCGTTTGATCATCAGTAGATCTAGAAGCTGGTTTTTCATCCTCTTTTGACTTGATGTAGTTAGGCAAACTACCATCATCTTGATCTGTTTCAGATGTGACTAAACCGGTTTTATCACAATCTGTAAAAGTCGAGCAAGGACTTTTAGTTTCCTCAGCATCAGAAGAAATCACAACAACATCATTAGTCAGAGTCATAGGACGTGTCTCTATAACAAAAGTAAGAGATTTACCAAGAACTTCTAGTTTGACAGTGAGATCCATATTCTCTTTAGCCAGACAATTCAGTTGAATGTCTTTATCTCTGATCTCCTGTTTAAGAAGATTTGTCTCTGTCTTTAATAACACTACTTTAGTAGACATAGATTTTATAGGCTTTAGGAGTTTTACCAACTCTTTATCAGCATCTTCTTTTCCATCAGAGATGGACACAGATGTTTTCGCAACTCCTGGATCATGAGTCAACGAAGTAGTAACATCTTAAACTTTTAAGTAGTCAAACTCTTGCATAACGTTAACTGAAGCAGACATGGATTCAATTTCTTATAGGTTGGATCGCACCAAACACAGATTGTTAGATCTTTTCATGTTTGCCTGCTCTGATACCAATTGAAAAGGCGAGGTACCCAAATATACCTCAAGCTAAAAACTTTTCCTACCTATAAGTCCTTTCTCCGAAAGTGATTGTCTATGGACTGAGTCGAGACAATGCAACTGATCGGTTCACACTTTGTGTGATCGTCTATGGATACGAGATCGAGATAATACAACAACGAAGTATGTTTGCTTGATAAAAAGGTTCGGAATTAACCAAACACAATAGGATTGCTTATCAAGTAAATAGGAATTAACGTTTGTGTAATTTACTTTAATTATAATAAGACAATTATAATGCAGAAATATAAAGTAAATGACACAACAAGATTTTGTTAACGAGGAAACCGCAAATGCAGAAAAACCCCGGGACCTTGTCCAGAATTGAATACTCTCAGGAATAAGCCGCTACACAAAATTAAAGCAACTTCGTATAGTTGAGACCAAGCAACTAAACCTATAGTTCACCTAGTTCCATGTGTATTCCTACGCCTCCAACTTATGAATAAGTCACATACTTGGAACAATTCCTTTGGTTCGTATTCCAAACAGTAAAGGAACAACAAATCTGTTTGGTATCAACTCTCTTCAACCAAGTGATGTGAGTTCGACAAAGGCTCTTCTGTTTATCACAATAAACTCCTTCGTCAGGTTCTTAGATCTATCTTATGTTCAACTACCAAAGGTAATTGTTAAGATTTTGCAATCAATACTTTTAATCACAAAGAATTGTATTGATGTCGATCTACACAACTAATCAATCCAATCTATCACAAGGATAAACCGATTATAGTTGGATCGTCTTATACCGAAACAAGTATTGTGCACACCAAAGATTATGAACCCCAAATCAGAAAACTTCAATATGTTCTTTGTCTTCAAATCTTCTTAGATATTCAATAAACACCTACACACAACAAATTGAATCTCTTGTGATCAATCACGCACAAAACGGAGTTTGTTAACAATGGATTATCACAAGATCGTCTTTAGAACTAACAACAGTCTAAAGATCCATGTCGAAACTTCGATCTAGTTTGAGTGAATCTTATATCAAAAGAGAAGATTCTCAAGCATAAACAAACTAGGTGCAATCAAAGTTCAACCACCGTTAGTCAATCAAATCAATCGAAAACACAAGATAAACTACAATTATCTAGTTTCCCACCAACTGTATTAATAGAGCTTCTCAATCCCAAATAAGACTTTAAACTGAGCGGCCGTAAGAGATTTCTCCTAATAAGGTTACTCTTCTCTCCGAATAGGCGGCTACACCAGTAACAACACAAACGAGGAAGTTTGATGTTACGAAGGATTAGTTTGCTCGAAATGCAAACTTCAAGTATTTATAGACAAGGAAGTTTGGACACCAAGGAATTTCCAAAACCGAAAATATTCTCAAAGATATTCAATATATTCCAAATTCGGTTTCCATAATTCCTGGAAATGCTCATCCAAAATATTGACCGAAAATCTCTTTGGAAAATCTCAACTAGTAAATGCACATTACTAATTCTCGTTTTCCTAAAATAAAATTAAAAACCTTAAATAAAAGATTCTTAACTTATTTATGTTTCGATCCTGGGATTTCCTTCCTGTAGCTATTAAGGAATAACTTTGAACAATAAAAGATAAACATTATTGCACGTGTTCAAATTATGCCGACACCCTTACTTTGTAAGTCCTCTTTCATACTTACAACCTTGAAACCGATTTGCCACACTTCCAAACAATTTTAGAATTGGTTCATCTGACTTTCAAGAACTATGCAATTGATCAAGAAACACTCAATCACAAATCATGGGTTTTGCGGTTCTACCAAAATAAGTTTCGGTTCTACATCCATGTGAGTACTGTGCATAGTCACACTAGCTTCCAAAAATTCGGTTGACTAGGTACTTGGATCGGTTCCCCACATATATATGGTATCTAACTTATATGTGTTGCACATGTCCATATGATCGGTTCCCCTTTGCCTAAAAACGTGTTGCACATGTCCATAGGATCGGTTCCCCTTTCTGCTAAAAACTTGCTACACCTCATACAAGGATCGATTCCCCTTTGTGATGTGTTGCACCTCTTCATAGGATCGGTTCCCCTTTACCCAGAGTTGGTCATACACAAATCACCAACTCGATCATACCATCTCAGGTGATTACTTAAGATCGGTTTCACTAATAAAAGTCATACCAATACATAAGTCAGGCCTTTGTGAATAGTTTTACCGAGAACACAAACAAGTCATGAGCGGTTATACTAAATCACACATATTGGTTGTTCACAAGATATGCAATGAATAACAATACCAATAACGCCTGACGATTTCCTTTTCGATTCATAAACAAGTTTATGAACTTACTTCCTTAAAACACATGTATAAACATTGTTTCCTAGGATGAAATCCTCACCTCATACCCATACATAATCACAATAACATTCAAACGATTATGTCGATGTCTTATCTACAAAGTTTAATGGTTAAGCAATAAACCTCGCATTGTATTCCTTAATACTATGTCTATCTAGAGTGTTCATGCTTCGCAGTTTTGTTTTCAATATGCATGACTTAAAGATACGTTAGGGAATGAAACAGTTCAAGTCAAATATCACTAACCTCAAGTGGAACGATGATGTTGTCGTTGTAGCTTCTTACTTCTTCACTTCTTCAAGTCTTCGCAATACTTGTAATGTCTCATATCCTAATACTTTCAAGCTAACCTATACGAAGTTGACTCTAGCACATAATCAAGTGACTCTTAAGATGAGTTTTGATTCATTAAAATATGACAACCAAACTTGACATACCAACGCTTGGTGGGTTCAACCGAGCTATGCTCTAACATAAAGAACTCTCAAATGATATAAATATATTTGCGTGTTGTTTTACAATATATAAAGAAAAAAACATATATATAAAAGATACATGAACCTAACTTAGTTCGGTAACGCTTTAAACTACGAAAACGGATATCTTCACTGCACCCTTTCTTTTGATAACTAAAAACTGAAGCGGGAACGAGTGAGCACATCATCCCAAAAGGGTGCTCAATGGAAACATGTAACTATCAAGTAATCACTAAAATAATTCACAGTTCTAAAGGAATATAAGTTGAAAGAAGCAAGAAGAAACTAATCAATAAGCAATTCATGCATCATGAAGCAAGTGTCACTCTAGCCTCGCCAAACTCATTGGAGAAGACGACACGAAAGCAAACCTTTAAACCATAACTAGTTCAAATGACCAAACTTAAAACTAGTTCTAGAGTTGTTCAATTGTTTATATTCTCCATGCTGAAATTATACAAGACACAATTGAAGCAAAAATCGATTTTTTGATTCACTCAATCAAGTCATGAAAATTATAGCCATGATTTGCAAAAGATTGCATTCCTTAATATATAAATGTATTAGTTATGAACAAACCGATTTTAGAACATTACCCTCAAGTATGCAAACTTGTACATATACCAGCGGCCTGTTAGAGTTGATTCACACGCGACTTTTACGCATACCACAAACCTGAAGCATCCATTTTACCCGAACTTACCTCACGCCGAAAGACGTCTGGTATTCTGGGAGGTGACCGAGTTCTCGAGACATGACAAACTAAACTGCACGCACGGGTATGCATACCATGGTTCTCAGGTCGATTACACATATGCAAGTATACATACGTGCTTATATCCAATTGTTCTAAACTCTCATTTCCAACTATTGAAACATTCTAAGACGGGGTCTCACACAAACCATTAGCTTCAAAGCAATTTTCAAGTGATCGAATGATCAATAATAAACATTCGAGTCTACATCAAATGATTGTCTCACACAAATCATGTAAGATGTTAAAAGCGATTTTCACATGATCATCTTTTGACTTCTTCAAGAATATAAAATGAACTTGGTTAAAGCGAAAGCTTACTCAACACATATTTCGAGAAATATGTAAGCGAAAGTCTCCCGCCGAAAATATCAAATGTGTATAATTGAGTCTATATAGCTATACGACTTTTGTCTCAAATAGGAGATAAAGTAGATAGACTTTGGAGGATAGATGAGTTCAAGTCTCCACATACCTTTTGTTGATGAAGTTCCACAAGCTCCCCTTAGTAGTTCTTCGTCTTCAATCGATGAAGTCTAATGCTCAACTACACTTTCTATCTTAATCCGAGACTTAGCTATAAGTGGACTGAAATCAAGACTTGGCAGTTTGGCAACTAAACTTGATAAAACAAGCGAAGATAAAGCAGCGAGTTCGACCGAGCGCTTCTCACTACCAACAATATCAATGGGCGTTGGGACCCTCAGGGTGAGAACTAAATGCCACTCCGCCTTAGTAGCAATGGTTTTTGGTTTGTTTTTTTGTGAAATGAAAAACAACTCGTAAGTGTTACTAACCCATTTTCGATTGCATTATTCTTACATATTTACGCTAGAGAAAATTTTAAATTTCATGACATATGAATTGCCAACGTGAAAGATTCATGTTCTTGCTAATTATGGTAATGTCTTGATTCGATCTTGATTTTTAGTCATCGGGACGCCCTCTGTCTGGTCCCTTTACTTAAGAAGGATAAACCTTCGTCCCCTTTTTCAAGGTGTTTAGACAATCTCGAGTTTTTATATTAAAGTTTCAGCCTCTCTACTCTCGCTGTGTGTATTTCGGTTAACATCTCCCTTTAGAGTTTTTTTCCCATTTCTTTATTGTGGCTCGCTACCAGTTCACAATGATAACATAGGTTAATACAATGAAAAGGAATGAAAACATGTTACTAAACGGAGATTTTATTTTCATTCTGACCGTTAGATATGGCCATCGTTTTACCCCAAATCTACCGCTTTTATTCTAGAGCACAATTGGCATCTAGGGCTTGTGTTAACTCATGAATATAATATTGTATTGGTTGATAGTGATAATATGACCATAATATTGTATTGCTTGGATTTATACAACCGATGTTTTGTGATGCTTCCTTCAAATAAAAAAAAAAAAAAGAATAAAAACCATGTTTATGCATCAATAACATGAATTGATTTTTCTCTGTTCTAATTGACATGCTCTGTGATACACGCGGATAAGGTTAGAGAGCATTGATTCGGATCGCCGGAAAATTTAAAATAATCGGTGTAAAGGAAGTGTAATAATAATTTTAAAAATAATCAATTGGAGCTAGGTTTCCATGACCACATAATATTTGCACCAATTAGATTTTATGAGTGTCCTCATCATAACTTCGCATTAAAAAGTGCCTATTTCGGCTAATAAGAAGCGCGGGTTTCATCGTCAGTCCAATGTAGGTGTTAAAGCCTTTGAATGAGAAGATGAAGATTCCAACATGCCTAACAACTTTGTGTCCATATAATACCAATGAAGAAGATGGTCATGGAAGGTTTGTTTAATAAGAATGGAGAAGACATTTGCAAAGTGTACAACATTGGATGTGAACGACCATTTGACATGTGATAGGTGTCTAAAACACCTAATTTTATATTGAGTATTTATGCTTTCTTTGCTATTTTGAATTGAATTATATATCTTATGTGTGAGTTTGAGTCTATTAGGTGCTCCGAGTCGCACGGGACAAAAAGGGAGAAATCACTGGCAATTTGGTGAAGAAGGTGCTAAACTGTCATTTCATAGGCAAACACTATTTGGAGATTCGTCTAGGTTAAGGGACAACTCTCTTTTGAAGAGTATTAAACGACAACCAAAGGTTAGGGGCATGAATGTGGGTAGCCCTTATCGTCATTTGTGACTTGCAATAACCATCCCAATCTATAACCCTAGAATTCGAGAAGGGTTTTATTTATCTTCTATTACCATTCACGAAGAAAATGAGAAGAAAATAAACACAGCTTGTTAATGGTGATTGAAGCCAAGATTCAGAGCGATTGGATTATTGTCCCGATGCAAGGAATGAAATGGAGATTGAGAAGATTGAGTTAATAGCCAAAATTGTGGGAGTATTGAAGAAATCGAGAGATGGATTTGTGGGTCGGGTCTCCGGTCGAGATGAAGATTTAATCGGTGATAGAATGAATGGGTATCCTGATTAATTAAGAAGGAGGTTACATTGTCTTAGAAGCTTGGAGAAGAAATGAACAATTAGGGTTCATGTTGTTGCAAATTTGGAAAATTTGGGATTGCAGTTCTGAAGTAGATGATGCAAATCCAGATGGTGTTGAGAGCTTCTGCTGGTGGAAAGTTGTAGTGGGTTCTTGGAATAAAGAAGATGAACATCACCCATTGTTGCTGGAATGGAGGGTTTGGTGGTGAAGTGGAAATTCAGGGGAATGGATATTAGATGAGAATGAATTGAATATGGTTGGTTGAGATAAGTGGAAGTCGCAACATTAAACTAGTGAATAGCAACAAGGAATTGGTGAAGTGTGGGTGCAACTCAATTGGTGGCTTAAGGCTATGATGGTTTCAAGAATGAAACAAAGGAGTGAAGGAGTTGGTTTGTGAGTTAGTGCTGATAGCTAGGGACATGTAATGTGCTTGCAGGTGCGGGCGAGCGATGAAGCAATGGCTCAATTGCGATTCTGGTACATGGTGGTGGCGATGCGGAATGGATTCTGGCTGATTACAAGGAAGCGGTTTGGTGGTGTTAGTAGCAGAACAATTAATACATGGATTAGAAGAAATTTGGAAGAAGAACTGGAACGGAGTAAATGGGTTGGGCGGGTTGAGATGGCTTGTTTGAAGCATCGAGATTAATGGGAAGATGGAACCGAGCCGTGAAGTTTTAACCGATGATGAACCGGGATAGTGATTGCGGTTGGGAGTGGCGTCATGGTTTGCAGCCGCGATTGGCCGGCGTACGTGGTCTTCATGCGATTATGAGCGGGGAGCAATGATGGTGCGATGGCTAGTTGGAGAGAGAATTGAGAATGCGGCCACGTAGCGGTGGCGTGTGGCTTGAACTGAGCAGGGTGGTGAAGGTTGGTGAGGCGAGGCAAGAATGGATTCATTGAAATGGCTAGGCGATAATGGCTCGGGTAGTGAAGAACCGAAATGAGTTGGTGGTTTTATGGAATTGAGAGATGAAGTTGCTATTGTTGTTGGTTCAAGCTAGACCGAAATGGCAAAAGTGAGGTGAAGAAATAGTTGGCAGCCGCAAACAGTTAGAGAAGCCGAAATGGTGGTTTTGTCGGTGGTGTAGTTAGCTTGAATTGAGATGGCAGTGCTGGTGCATTTGCCTTTTGAGCTAAAAATGCAAGTGAGGGTGCTAAATGGGATATTGAATTGGAGTAAATGGCTTGAGCTTGAATGGCGGTGAAGAGGGTTGCAAAAAGGTGTTGTCAGGTGGGTCCGGAGATGAGAATCACAAGGGAAGCTGAATGGAAGCAAGCGCATTTGCAAGTAGGATTGCAAGGGTTAGATATGTGCTCTGAGGATGAAGTCCGGTGATGCTCGGATGGATGAGGAATTAGTTGTTTTCGTTGGTAAGGACTAAATGCGGAGATGGGTATGACTCGGATGTTGGTGCAGTAAGATTTGAAGTTGTGCAAGAGTGGATTGCGGTTGTGGTGGTTTGAGTTGCTACTGCGGCTATTTATTTAGCATGGAGAGGAGTTGAAGTTGAGCTGGGTGCTGAGGTGAAGAATGATCTCTTGGTGAGATGACAAGCACGAAGTGCGATTCTGATTGGCACCATCTTGGTGAGAAGAGAAGTTGACGACGGGGAAGGCATAGCGCCCATCTTAGCCGTGAACTATTCGAGGCAGTGCAAAGACGATCCGATCAGGAGTTAGCCAGTGACTCGGTTACGACTGACCCTAAAATGCGACTCATTGATCCTTCCTTTGACCCAGTTGACTGCTGAAGACGTTAAATCAACCGTTATCTCTAACGGTGGACTGGACGGAATATCATTTAATATCTCCAGAATGACGTATTGCAATTTTCGGTGGTCGCGCGACTATCCTACGATTCCGCCACAATCCCGATTTTCCTACGGCGTATTTTTGGACATATTTTCTACATGGGTTTTTCTCACACATGGGCTTGGTGGACCACTTGAGATGGGTTTTGAGAAGACCTAATATTGGAAGGAGTATCCTTTATGGAAATAGAGAAACATATAAAAGAGAGGACTTTTACCTAATTGAGGAGATCTTATTATTTTCCGCCTCTACTTGGTTTTTTAGTGGTTTAGAACATGGACAGGTTTCTTTTCTCCTTGTTATGAACTCCATTAACATGAGTACCTAAGTTTATTATTGGTTATGGAATAGTTGGATTTCACATAATATGATTCTTTGATTCAATATATTATTTTTGTCTAATAATTATCTTTTGCAATTCTCTGGAAATATTGTTTTATGATTGATTGATTGTTTTGTCAAGTTGCAATCAGAACTTCTAATCACATCTATTGCTAGTTTAGGGTTTATTATACGTAAAGTGATATTCCTGAATACAAGTAGCATAATATGATTATAGTTTGTAGTGATATATTCTTATGATCATATGTGAACCATAACCTTTGTTAAATGATTAGTGCGCTTTCCAAGTTCGATTGCTTTGATTGGCCTGATTTCATAGAACCTAATGCATCTAGGGAATTAAACTTGATTAGTGCTTTTACACGTTAGGTTGTTCCTTTTAGGTAGAATTCATATTCACATCTTTTAATGTGTTTGTTGATGACAAGAGGAGATTTTGGGATATACTTGCGATCAAGGTATTCTAGGGTCTTTGATAAAAGTTGAGATTAAATATCAATTCTAGTTATTGTGAAAAGCATGTTAGTGAATGAAAACGAAATCCTTAACCAATATCTCTTATCTTATTTGTTTGCTTATTTGTTTATTAGCTTTAGGTTTATTTTACTTTCATAAAAATCGAGAAAATACCCTAATTTATATAGGAAACCACAACAATTTGACAACCTAGACCTCTCTGTGGATCGATCCTTTCTTTGCCCTTGCTATATTTATATTTTGAGTAGTAAGAAAGTGTAAATTTATTTTTGACGCTTACGACCGCGGTCAAATTTTGCCATGATTCGGAGGCAAATGGTTGTTAATTGTTTTTGGTTTCTTATTTTGTTTTTAGTTTTGTTTATTTTTCTTATTTCGGTTTTAACCTTGGTTTTGAGAATTTTACAAAGGTGCTTGTTTCTCATGGAAGGAGCATACTACATGGATGGATACGGTTTTCAACAATACGACAACTACCAATTCCATGGGTATAATCAAAACCAATTCATTGGTTATGACCAATATTCCATGGAACCTTATGGTTTTCCTCAACAACCTTATGGCGGGTATGTGTGGCTGAACAACCACAAGTATGGGAGGATTCTTATGCTTGTAGAACAAAAGTCTCTAACTTTATAGATAAGTTTCCAACTTTTTTTACAAGAGGAATTTAAAAAGCTAAAAGAGACTACAAACGAGCAACTCCAAGAACTTCGTGAAGGTGTGTGCTAGCTTGCGAAAGAGGCATTGATCAATACAAGGAAGATATGGATAATTCTAATGTGCATATGGTTTGTGATGAATATTTGATTGATGCTAATGTTGAAAAAGGCGAATCCTTGGGCACCTCGCGGGATAAGTGTGTAGTTAACTCCAACTCTTGACTAGTAATAATGATCATTCACCTATTCAAGGGGATGAGTTAGAGAGATTAGCAACACTAAATTCACGAGAACAATCTTATGTTGACTATGATAGTGGCGGTGATTATGATACATTGCTTGAAACAACTCATGGTGAGCCATCAGGAGTCTTTTGGGATCAAGGTGAAGACGAAGAGGAATATGTCAACACTTGTGTAGATTACTCAAGCATTGATCTTTATAACGATCAAGAACATATTCAAGGTAGAGCTTGAGGAAGATGCAATGAGTGGTCTAAAAGTTCCTTATGGACAATATTGCATGTAAAAGGTATGTGCCTTACTCAAGGAGGAGTATGTTGAGAATGAGACCGGTTTGACCAATATTGTGGAAGACCCAATTGAGCTTGCATATGATTGTAATGATGATGTTTATGTCGAGACTATGGTTAAAGCGTAAACGGACGAAGAATGGTTGCAAGGTTTGATAGAGGACCCGATATACAAGGGTGAATAATTCACTTGAGTTTTCAAGGATGAAGAGGATTAGTGATACAAGAGATTGTACGAGGTTTATCTAACCCTTTTATTAATCCTTCTCCTTTACCTCTTATTGGTTTGAATGTATGTGCTTCGAGAATATTGTTGGATGACTTGTTTCTCGTTTTCCTCCATTAGAGAAACTTGATTCTCATACGAGGTTATGGAACAAAGCGGGAAGTACCCGACTTCTATATTCTTTATACACTTCCAAGTGGACAAGAATAAGTGTGGGGGAAGATTTTATCGGTTCATAGCTTCAGTTCCATTTTTATATTACTAATATTTGTGCGGAAGCTCAGTGTTTGAAAAAGGTTCTATGGAAGGATCCCAACTTTTCGGATTATTGGTGTATGGGAAATGATTTTACAAGAAGCTAAGTCGGGTAGTCGACTTTAAAACAAGCGCTAAGGGAGGCAACCCACGGTTTTGTATCTTTATCCTTATCTTTTTACTTTTATGCATTTGCTTTTATCTTTATTTTCTTTGTTTTTTTGCATATTATTTTGGAATTTCCCACCTTGGACTTTCTTTGGACGATTCAATTTACATTGAGGACAAATATAAAGTTTAAGTGTGGGGGAGCATTTATATGTTTTAGTTTGTTTTATCATAAAAAAAAAAAAAAAAAAAAAAAAAAAAAAAAAAAAAAAGAAAATGAAAAACCAAGAAAAAAATTTGTGCTTTTTGAACTCGAAATCTAGAAATTTATGCCTTTAGGATGACACCATTAGTGGATGGAACCATTTTGAATGCGGAGTTGAGGGAACCAATTAACTAAAAGGGAAGAATATAGCTCGAGAAATCACAAATTAACATGATAGTTGTTACCATATCTCGGAATATCACCATATATCACCATATCACATTCTATTTTTTATTTTTCCATATTTATCTATTGTTCTCTAAGTGCTTTGGTGGGTCACTAAACATCGACGTGTTATTACCTTTAGGATGAAATAGAGTGATTGAGTTACTAGAAAAGAAAAAAAAAATGATGAAAAATATATATGAAAAAAAAAAAAAAAAAAAAAGAAGGCCAGGCCAATTTGACCAAAACGGAATAAAAAGACACTTGGGAATAGCGTTATGTGTGAAACGTAGTCCTGTCTCAATCGCCTAAAACAAGCGTGGAATGCGGGATCCAAGGCAACTACATATACGTGTTGACAAGGAAGCATGCGCTTGGATCCAAAAGATCTAATCATGCCGTCTAAAAAAGAGAAATTGGATCCAGTTTGATCCAATCATATAAAAAAAAAGAGAGAAATTATTATTGTGTTGAATAAAGTCACTCTTGGTTCCCTTGTATATGCCAATTGATTTGATGTAGCATTCAAGACCACTTAGCTCAATCTAATAAGTTAGGTTCATCTTAGCAAAGACCTTGATGACGGATATGGGAAACATCGAACACTTGTGAATATCCGCCAACATCTACATCTATCTCCATCTTCTTAATCTTGTCATTGTGATTGTGGTTTGTTAGTTTCCGAGTATTGTGGCTTGTTCGACTATCTAATTGAGTTTATTTACTAATATATGAATTGAATTTTAAGGTACCTCCTCCCGTAGTCATTTTGGATTCGTTCATTGATTTGTCACAAATGAAATGAGTTGGAAATATAGGTTTGTGAAGTGTGGACCTCTTGTAAACCTTCACGAGACTAAAACTCGTCCACTAGGGACACACCTAGGGTTTAAAGGCTTGTTATTTATGCTAAAATTAACCGTAGCGACGTCACGGAGTTATTGTATTTTTTGTTTTGTTTGATTTGCTCGAGGACTAGTAAAAGCCCAAGTGTGGGGAATTTGATAGGTGTCTAAAACACCTAATTTTATATTGAGTATTTATGCTTTCTTTGCTATTTTTCGGGTGAATTATATATCTTATGTGTGAGTTTGAGTCTATTAGGTGCTCTGGAGTCGCACGGACGAAAAGGAGGAGAAATCACCCAATTTGGTGAAAAGGTGCTAAACTGTCATTTCATAGGCAAACACTATTTGGAGCCCAGTCTAGGTTAAGGGACAACTCTCTTTTGGAAGAGTATTAAACGACAACCACATTGGTTAACAGGGGGTCAAGCAATTGTGTAGCCCTTATCAGAAGTCACTGACTGGCAATAACCATCCCAATCTATAACCCTAGAATTCAGAGAAGGGTTTTATTTCTCTTCATTCTATTACCATTCACCTGAAAATGAGAAGAAAATAAACACAGTTGTTAATGGTGATTGTAGCCAAGATTCAGTAGCAGATTGGATTATTAGGTTGTTCTGATGCAAGGAATGAAATGGAGATTGAGAAGATTGAGTTAATAGCCAAAATCTGTGGAGTAATGAAAGAAAACAAGGAGATGGATTTGCGTGGTCGGGTCTCCGGGTCGAGATGTAGAAGATGCATCAGGTGATAGAATGAATGGGTCCCGATTAATCCGTAGAGAAGAAAGAGGTTTTGTTGTCTTAGAAGCTTGAGAAGAAATGAACAATTAGGGTTCATGTTCTTTGCCCCGTAGGAAAATTTGGGATTGCAATTAAGTAGATGATGCAAATCAGGATGGTGTTGAGAGCTTATAGCGGTGTGGAAAGTTGTAGTGGGTTCTTGGAATAAAGAAGATGAACATCACCCATTGTTCTTTGGAATGGAGGGTTTGGTGGTGAAGTGGAAATTCAGGGGAATGTATATTAGATGAGAATGAATTGAATATGGTTGGTTGAGATAAGTGGAAGTCGCAACATTAAACTAGTGAATAACAAAGGAATTGGTGAAGTGTGGGTGCAACTCAATTGGTGGCTTAAGGCTATGATCTTGGTCTTTAGCAATGAAACAAAGGGAGTGAAGGAGTTGGTTTGTGAGTTAGTGGCGATAGCTAGGGACATGTAATGTGCTTGCGGGGTGTTGGCGCGAGCCATGAAGCAATGGCTCAATTTGCGGTTGCGTGTACATGGTGGTGGCGATGCGGAATGGATTACGGTGGCCGATTACAAGGAAGCCAGGTGGTGTTAGTGGCAATGGCTAATACATGGATTAGATATGAAGAGAAGAACCGGGAACAGAGTAAATGGGTTAGCTGGTTGAGATGGCTTGTTTGAAGCAACCGAGATTAATGGGAAGATGGGCCGAAATGCGAAGTTTTAAGCGATGATGATTTGGGATGGTGATTGCGGTTCGGAGTGGCGTCATGGTTTGTAGGCATGGAGTTGGCAGCGAAGGCATTGGTGCCTTTGTGCGATTATGAACTGAGCAAGTGATGGTGCGATGGCTAGTTGGAGAAAATTGAGAATGCAGCTACGTAGCTGTGTGGCTTGAACCGAGTGGGGTGCGGTATTGTGGTGAAGGTTGCGTAGGCAAGAATAGATTCTGACCGTAATAGCTGGCAAAGAATAGCTCGGGTAGTGAAGGAACCGAAATGAGTTGGTGGTTTCTATGGAATTGAGAGATTAAGCGCTATTGTTGTTGGTTGAAACTAATTTGAAATGGCAAAAGTGAGTGAAGAAATAGTTGGCAGCCTTGATTGCAAGGCGAAATGGTGGTTTTGTCAATTGGCATGTAGTTATCTTGAGTTGAGATGGCAGCGCAGTAGGTACTTTTGAGCTAAAATGCAAGGCCGAGAGGGTCTAAATGGGATATCGAATTGGAGTAAATGGCTTGAGCTTGAATGGGTGAAGAGGGTTGCAGAAAAGGTGTTGTGTTGGTGGGTCTGGGATGAAAATCACAAGGGGAAGCTGAATGAGAAGCATTTGCATTTGCAAAGTAGGATTGCAAGGGTTAGATATGTGCTACGAGGGGATGAAGTCCGTGATGCTTTCGGATGGATGAGGAATTAGTTGTTTTCGTTGGTACGACTGAAATGCAGAGATGGGTATGACTCGGATGTTGTTGTCCGAACCGATTTGAAGTTGTGCAAGTGGATTGCGGTTGTGGTGGTTTGAGTTGCTACCGGCAGCTATATTTATTTGAGCACGGAGAGGAGTTGAAGTTGAACCGGTGCCGGGTGTGAAGAATGATCTACCGCAGCTGAGATGACAAGCACAAGTGCGATTCATAGTGGCACGGCCATCTTGGCCGAGAAGAGAAGTTCTGAGCAGGGGAAGGCATGACCATCTGGCCGTGAACTATTCGAGCCGACAGCAAAGATCGATCACCGAGTTAGGTGACTCGGTTTCGACAGACCTAGCCGACTCAGTGATCCTTCCTTTGACCCGCTTGACTAACGTAGAGAAGGAATTCGTCCCAACCGTTATCTCTAACAGTGGACGCGGAATATTGTCCGAATATTCTCCGACGGACGAACTTTTCAGGTGGTCGGCACACTATTCCTACGATTTCCGCCACAATCCCGATTCCGCCGACGTATTTTGGACATATTTTCTACATGGGTTTTTCTCACACATGGGCTTGGTGGACCACTTGGAGATGGGTTTTGAAGACCTAATATTGGAAGGAGTATCCTTTATGGAAATAGAGAAACATATAAAAGAGAGGACTTTACCTAATTGAGGAGATCTTATTATTATTTTCTTTGCCTCTACTTGGTTTCTAGGTTTAGAACATGATAGGGTTTCTCTTTCTCCTTGTTACTGAACTCCATTCCTTTGAGTACCTAAGTTTATTATTGTTTATGGAATAGTTGGATTTCACATAATATGATTCTTTGATTCAATATATTAGTTTTGTCTCATATTATCGTTTGCAATTCTACAAAAATATTGTTTTATGATTGATTGATTGTTTTGTCAAGTTGCAAATTGGTAGAACTTCTAATCACATCTATTGCTAGTTTAGGTTTATTATACGTAAAAGTGATATTCCTTGAATACAAGTAGCATAATATGATTATGTTTGTACCGATATATTCTTATGATCTATGTTAAATAACCTTTGTTAAATCAATTAGTGCGTTCCACGTTCGATTGCTTTGATTGGCCTGATTTCATAGAACCTAATGCATCTAGGGAATTAAACTTGATTAGTGCTTTTACGTTACGTTAGGTTGTTCCTTTAGGTAGAATTCATATTCGCATCTTTTAATGTGTTTGTTGATGACAAGAGGAGATTTAAGGATATACTTGCGATCAAGGTATTCTAGGGTCTTTGATAAAAGTTGAGATTAAATATCAATTCTAGTTATTGTGAAAAGTATGTTAGTGAATGAAAACGTAAATCCTTAACCAATATCTCTTCTATCTTATTTGTTTGCTTATTTGTTTATTAGCTTTTAGGTTTATTTTACTTTCATAAAAATTAAAACAGGTAATTTATATAGGAAACCCACAACAATTTGACAACCTAGACCTCTGTGGGATCGATCCTTTCTTGCCCTTGCTATATTTATATTTTGAGTAGTAAGAAAGTGTAAATTTATTTTTGACGCTTACGACCGCGGTCAACATGTGATTATTATTTGGTTGACAATGAAGAAGATGGTCATGGAAGGGTTTGTTTAATAACAATGGAGAAGAAACTTGCAAAGTGTACAACATTGGATGCAAACGACCATTTGACATGTGATTATTATTTGTTTCTTTTGGTTGTTGATTAACAATAGGACATGACTCTGACGCGAGTTATTCTACTTAGTAGGAATTAACATCATAGAGTTGTTTTTCTACCAACAATTGGGTTCAAGGTACTTTTGACGAACCCGTAAAATATTAGTTCTAGGTAAATATAGTATGATTTGTTTGAGTATCTTTGGTACATTTAAGAGTAAGAACTATGGGGGTTGAGAGTCTCCTTTAAAATAAAAGACTTGATCAAATTTGGTCCTATAATGGGCAGAGGGAAACCCCCTTTCACTCAGAATTCAATCACCTCTCTTCTGTGTGAAGGGGTGAGTGAAAGTCTTCATTACACTGCAGTAAGATGTTTTCCTTATGAAACTAAAAATGAGAAAAAATAGCAAACAATTTTCCTTATTAAACTAAAATGAAGAAAAAAAAAACAGCAAAGGAAAACAGCATGCCTTATTAAAATAAAAAAAACGACAAACAATTTGCCTTACGAAACAAACTGAAAAAAATAAAGGCAAACAATTTGTCTTATGAAACTAAAATGAAAACAAAAGGAAAACAATTTGCCTTTGAAACTAAAATGATTGAAAAAAGACGTAGCATAAAATAAATTATCAGATCCAAAACCCTTAAACTTAATTCTCACGCTCATCTTCATGACATCCTTGATGACTCGATACAATTGTTTGAATTATCTTCTTTTGAGACCATAAAATATTTCTTTTGTACACTTTCCGCAAATTTTCTTTCCTTTGTAGCGAGGGGGACGCCGACCATATCGGCACTTCGGTGGACTAAAAACATTGCCAATGATAAGAACAAGTATGTCTGAATACAATGAACAATAACTGATGTCGAGTCCAGCATAAGCTATAGCAAGTTTTAAACCCTTTTCAATCCCATTTTCATAAATAATACGTAAATGTATGATCCTCCACTAGAAGAGTAGATAGACTGATAGAAGCACTTATCCCGGTTTTCCATCGGCTCCCAGAATATAACCCCGTATCCAATGACTCGTTTTTCCTTTTTTGTAATACATGTATAGATTAAGCTGGTACGTATATCTAGGGCTGTACAACGGAAGGGTGGGTAGGATATGGCCTATTTCACCACCCTACCCGCTTAATGGCGGAGTAAGAAAATTTACCCGCCACCCTACCCGCCATTAAACGGGTAAGATCCTCACCCAACCCACCAAATGGCGGGTCGGGTAGGGTGGCGTGGCAACCGTCTTTTTTTCCTTTATGTCCCGAAATATGGACCTTAGGTTACTAGTAGTAACTTACTACCTTTGACCGTATATACAAAAATGCTAAAAAAAAAATCTTGCCACCGCAAAACAAAAGCCGGCCTATCTAATTATGTACCCATACCGCCAATCTAACTAGGAAAAATGAACAAATAAAAACATCTTGCTAAGCACAAAGCCATTTGTAGTCTCAAAGTTCTATTCTTTTCAAAATCTCACGATGAATCCTAGCATAATTCCATGTTCTCTACGTAACCTTTTTCTTCATATAACAAGATCATCACCAAAATCTCTTCATATGACCTTCTTCAATCATCATCTACGATGATGGAATAAGTATTAAGATCACCAAATAAATCATATACCCAGATAAAGCCAACATATAAAATCTCTTTTAAACACTACATGTCAAAGTTGATTAACAAAGATTAATTAAGAGTCGTAACATATCAATAGTGCGAGAATCATGAAAAGAAAACGAGGTTCAAAATACATTAGTACATACTGTATATTACTACAAACAGTTAAACCACTAAATGAACACGAACGTACATAAGATCTAATCTAAGTAATATCTCTTGCACCAGATGAAGCTACACTCTAGTACATACTTCTAATCTAAAAAGCGAATATCTCTTGCTCGAGGTCGAAGTTACAATCTAGTGCATACATCAACATACATCTAATTCTCTAATTTCCCGAGATGATATAATGTTAAGCCATAGAAATTTAACAAATGAAGGAACATCCCAATTTATCCCTGAGATGCATTATCGAGTTAAGGGAAACAAGTTCTAAAGTTATTTTTTGCATAATGCGAGGTAGGTGTAGTGTGTAGTATATTACATACAATTAATGAGCAGGGAAAGTTATTTGAAAATTTAGTGTAACAAGTTTATACCTGACTCTACGACATCATCCTCGTTCTCCTCAGCTCCAAACATAGAAGGATCCATGTCAATTGGTGTCCGCAACTAGTTTTGCAAGAAAATTAATGCTTCCACAGTTCGGGCCGTAAAGAACTTCCAAGTGACCAAGTATTCGCTTTCTACTATTGAAAGTGTATTCACTTAGAAAAGAGATGGGAATCACATGTATATCTCTTGCTATGAGTGGTGAGAATGTCAAAACTGACATTGATTTTCACCAAGTCAATATATCAAATTTCAATCTTCTTTACCAAGCCCACAAATATCTTTCAATCAAAATCCTTAATCATTTAGTTTTTATGTTCTTCTTCATGTGCCTTATGTTTTTCTTTCTATGTAACGTAGAACTAGAACTCTCTTGACTAGGACGCACCGTTTCACCTAGAGACTCGACGAGGCTAACACACTTGTTACACTAAATATTCTGCCTTAGAAGCTATAAACAAGTCATTAAAGTCCTCTTTCACTTTGTCTAACCAACTTTTTACCAATCTTTGTTTCGAGAAGGATTATCATGCATAATCAAGTCTTCTACAATTACTTGCAATCCACGTTCTTTTCTCTTGGATCTAGAAGCACGTGCAATAAATAATAAAGCATTCATCTTTTGTACTCATCCCAATATTTGTGTATTAAGCAACATTTTGTCACCCATGTGGCTTAAGAAGAGGTTGTCATGAGCTTTTCCAATCATTTAAATCTCCACGAACGTCACCGATTTCCTCCAAGAATGTATGTGAGGTGACATAGGTAGAACCGGATAACTCAACAAAGGGTTTAAAATACATGTACAAACAACACAAATTGTTATCTAAGTATCATGTTATCTAAGAGCAACAAAACCTAATGAACACCCGCATTTTAATGGAAGCTATATCTCCGGATATACAATCAACTAGGAATGATAAACCGAAATTCAAAGAGAACAAAATAAATACGAAACATAACCAGGATGGATAACATAAACAGATGTTTGTGATTAAGATTGATCAATAACTAGTACATGACAAATGACAACCCACTCCTTGAAATCAATCTTATGATCACCACAACCAACAAAGTGGTTTGCATGAGATAGAGAACTACCGATTGATAGTCAATTTATTATCATTTACCAATTCCTCATCACAACCACAACATGACAAGAGACCAACTATAGAATAAAATAAAAATTGTACATTTGAACCATCATAACCAAATAAACAATCCAAGGCCCCCATTCCCCCACCATACTAAAGGAGTTACAACAATATTTTGTGATATTTTTTATGACAAGAAAAGGTCGAGTAAGTTTCACTAAATTTCACACAACGGGGAACTGATAATAGAAAAACAACAATTCAAAAGAGTCTAATTTCAAAAGAACAAAGAAGAACAACAATTCAAAAAAAGTGCCAGGTGCTTTGTTCCACCTAACATGCTTTGTCATTGAAATTAGTTCAATGTTCTGATGTTCAAGGAAACGAAAAATTTATCTATCTACTTGTTTTAGACCTTGTTTTGTATCATGCAATCAGTTCTAAAATAGTTGAAAAAGAAATGTAAAATACTGTAGGCGGAACTAGGACTCGACATTATCCCAATCATACTTTTCAGAGCGCGCACGCGAGGCTTTTCTTCTTGGCTTTTCTCCTAGCAACTAAGAGTTCTTCTGGAGTTCAGAATGGATGAACTAGATGCAGTTCATCGGAACATCTGTACTATCAATATCATCATATTTTTCAAATTCGTTATTGTTCGTAGGAATATCGAAGATAAACCTCTCCTGAAAATGCTTATCCGACCGTCCCCTAGCCTTATAAAGGCCTTTTCATATTTTTTGACGGATCAACATCAAGTAAAATGGAGTTCCATCTTGTTTTCACATCTAATGCTAATCCTTTTTTATATTATGTTCTTTCAATAGATACAAACCTCCAAGAACTTCTTCGTTTCTAGTAGAGGCCGTGACGTATTTAACCGGCGGTTGATTCGACCCTTTGAGAAGTATGATACTTTTCAACCCATCCTTGACAACTAGAGCTGTCGTAGGCACATCGACATGTATATGTTTACCTCAACAAAATAAAGATCCCCAACTTATAACTCTCTTTGACATACTCACTGCCTTTTTGATCGGCAGATGCATTATCTCAGTGATAGTGAACACTCTCTCAAGCCCCCACTCTATCAAACACTTCTCTAAAGTTCTTCCAATATGTTCTCCATGACTAGTGATTAAACAAAAATAGATGATCCTTTTGTGCAATTTCCGGTGGACATCAATAAAGTGAGTAGTAACTACCATGTAGTTGTAGTTACGAATGGACGTCCAAGTATCGAGCCAGAGACGGACCCTAAACCCGTTCACCTTGAAATAGTTTAAATTGCTTTTTTACTCACAAACAATTTGCGAGATATCACGACAGATTGTCATCCGAGATGGAAGTTTGAACCTCTCTCAAGATATCTACAAAATGCTCCAAACCATTCTCCTTCAACCATGCGAAAAGATCGTTCATCCATGACAATAAAATTAATCAATGCTCTTCTGCATGCTTTACAAATCGTAACCCCAACCATCTCGCTCGTCATCACCCGTTACTAGGTAAATCAAGAGAGTGTTGTCGGTTTCTGTGTCTTTATACTTGTCACACCTAGGCAAATGATAATTCAAATTCCCTGCTCCATATTCTTTACCACCAACCTTATACTTACCACCTTCATAATAGTTACACTTCTCCCATTCAACACCATATGCGTCAAAACTCATTAAAAAATGCTTCCACCCAAGATGTCCTCTTGGTTTCTTGCTTACAGCTCACCTGCGGAGTTGAGAAGATGGTGGAGGGTGGAGGTGGCGGATATGCAACGTTACTATCCCTTGATTAACTCGGAGGTCTTGTTGATATCTCTTCTGTAATCTTAACCATGTTGCATTGCTTGGTTAAAAGTGCTTCAATTCTACTAATGCCAATCTTCCCATTTCGTGTAACAACAAATGTATTTCAACCTTATATTCACCTGAAAACAACATCAATAACAACATTTTCCATTTCCATTGTACTTCCGATACATGTCAATCAACATCGAAAACTAAGGACAATTGTGAGGACCTAACTAGTTAGAGCGCACTTAAGATCCAACACAATATATACAACTCAACAATATAAACCCATAATTCATTTACAAATAAGAAACCCATAATTCATTTTAACAAAATTAGAAACCCATAATTCATTTACACCTTATTCAAACATGCACAGTCGGTAATTACGACCTACCGGGTAAGGTTGAAAAAAAATGAAATCATTGATCAAATACCAATTGAATTAGGTTTGAAGGAATTTTTAAAATCAATCCCTTACTCTCATATTGTACCCAAAATTGACAAACCCAAAGATTAAAAAAATCGAAGCCTCGAAATTCTTGTGTTTTGGGTAAAAGAAGATACTTAGGTTGGATATGGTTACTTTAGATTTCTACCGATACACGAGTTTTGATGTCGAGTTATTAAGATGGAACGATTTGTGACAGTGATTTTCGATATATGATGAGAGTCATGTCCGTCTTGATTTCTAACTTTGATTTGTAATAATGAAGTTTTAGATTTTCCAATCGAGGGTTCTAGAATTCTAGTGCATAGAGGAGAAATATTAAATAGACATTTCTGTTATGAGCAACAGTGTATTGAGGAAAACAAAGTGAAGTTAGGTTTAGGTGGAGTTGATTAATAAAATTAACGGTAGAGATGATTAGTATGAAAGATCGATGACTACTATAATTCGTTATATAATTTGGCGGATAACAGGCGAGGTGGGTAGGATAATTTCAGGCATTACCCATCACCCTATCCATCGGATGATATTTAATACAAATCTTTACAGTCACCTACCCATCAAGCGACGGGTAGGATAGTACGGTAATGGAAACAGCATGGTATGGTAAAAATGGCGGGTAGGGTTGGGTATGTGCACCCCTACGTATATCCTAAACATTCCCACTACGCTGAAGCCAAATTTTCATCTGCTATTTTTTCAAACCAAGAGTACGTATATTTCTATGTTATACTCGTTGATCAAATACCAATGTTCTTTCATTATATTTCATGTTATACTGTTGATCAAATACCGGTGTTCTTTTTCGGTTGTTCGACTTGTCATCTTTATCCGCTTCATAATTATCGATTTCGGTTGGCTGCCATCTCTATAATACAAATCATTCTCTTTCAAATGAACTTCGCTTAGAGAAGATTCCGATGAGATGGTATCTTTTTTTAGTTGACATTTTTTATTTTTTCTTCCACACCTTCTCGAATTAAACACTCACAAAAATCACCGCCTCCTCATGTTGTGTATGTATAGAGGAAAGAGCAAGAAACCTTAAAGATTACCGACATACAAATACCTTTCCTAATCCTAATCTAGTTAGAGTTATAATGTTTAAAAGTAGAAGTCAAAAACAGAATTTAGAAGCAAAACTATTTTGCTTCACAAAAGATTTTTTTTTTTTTTTTTGCTTTAACAAGTTGTTTTGAAATTCTATACCCGAATCGACTTCTATAAGTTCAAAAGTAACTTCTAAAAATGCATCTAAACGCGTTATAAGTCCGGCCTTTTTTTGCCTCAGGCGTCTTTAGGGGCGACCCCGAAAGAATTAGGGGCGACACAAAAGACAAAATAGGATGAAAATACTAATATGCCCTTCATAACCTGGGTAGGTTAATCCATAATCGGAAGGTTAATCCATTTTGGGACAACTTTATATTCGGTAGTTTATATGAACTATTTTGACTACCGATTATAGGCTCAACCAAATTAGAAAAATAGAAGATTTTTGCAAAATCTCATTTGGGCAACTTTATATTCGGAAGTCGGGATGCCTTCGTTTTTACCGATTATAGGCTCAAACCAATGCAGTTAGAAAAGCTCGGTGCGGGCATGGACGTGGTATGAATACAATGCGTGACGCTATATTGTGGGTCTCAGGGGGTCCTGCTGTTCGAGCCCTCCATTGTGCCAGACACCAGGTCGGAGTCGCGTGGGTCTAGGGGCGGCGCCCCAGTGAGTGCGAGACAGGCGTCTCGTGTAGAAAATTTTTTCACGAGAAATTGAATTTCACCGTTTTTGCAAAATCGATTTTGGGGCAACTCATATTCGGTAGTTTATGAACTATCTTACTCACCGAATATGGTTGGATATTCAAAGAGAGCCACCGTATAATCTAAGTCATGATAACTCTTCCTTTCTTGCTTAATATGCTCAACCAAAATTTCAAAAAAAAAAAGGATTTTTGCAAAATCGATTAAGATTACACATTCGGTAGTTATACGAACTATTTAGACTACCGAATATGGTTGATATTTTAAAGAGAAAAGGATAATCGGAAGTCGATAACTTCATTTACCACAGATTATAGCTCAACCAAAATTTCAAAAAATGGATTTTTGCAAAATCTGATTTTTTGGGGCATCTTCAGATATTCGATAGTTATATGAACTATCTTGACTACCGATTATGGTAGGATATTTGCAAAGAGAGCCACCGTATAATCGGAAGTCATGATAACTCTTCCTTTCTTACCGATTATAGCTCAAACCAAAATTCCAAAAAAGATTTTCGCAAAATCTCATTTTGGGGCTACTACATATTCTGGAGTTAAATAGCACCAAATTTTCTACCTCATTATAGATATTTTCCAAAGGTCTACTTTAATCTTAGAGTCAAGATAACTATTTTGACTACCGATTATAGATAGTCAAAATTCAAAAGATAAAGGATTTTACTTTATATTCGGAAGTTATACAAACCAAATTTACTCCCGATTGTTGATTAACTACCGATTGTATAGTTATCTGATTGTAAAGGGTAGTTTGGGATTAAAAAACGCCCGCAAATAACCTACCATTGTCAAATAACCTACCGATGTAATGATGTTTTTGTCGTTTTGTGTGTCAATTCTTTCGGGTCGCCCCTAAAGACAGGGCTTTTGGACTCACGAAAATTGAGTAGTTCCAAAGGTTCTATTCTACTTGGACACACAAAAACCATAGATTAAAAGGGCACGAACTCAAACTACTGTACTTTAATCTAGTTTGCATTCGGACAGCTACAGTGGCCCGGTTCTCGGAACATTGCTTATGCTCACTACACTTAAAGCCCCGGTTTGGCAGGATTGTCCTCGCCCAATAGAAACCCCTTGATCTGATTAACACTAAAACCTCTCTTGCGCCCCAACCCAAACATCTTCGTCTCTCACTACAGCTCATCATCGGAGCCTGCCGATTCAAATCTCTTCATTTCGATCGAACCGAATTCTTACAAATGTTTGGTTACTGAAGCTTGCTTAATCACCAAAAAGGTTTGGTTATTCTACTTATTTCCCAGTTCAGTCAATTTCACTTTAGATTCATCGATTTAGTATCCTCCTTTTTTACTTGATTTAATGTTTTATAATGTGTTTCAATTTTTGATTAGGCCTGGAACTTGCTCGAAACATAGTCCATCGTTGGGAATAAGGTTTGAGAAAGAATTTTCTCTTCAATTTTGATTTTCTTATTTTTGCAAGTATATTTTAGTAACTGTATGTATGGCTTTCATGGGTACATCGTCAAGTGAAGTGCGTCAAGCATATAAATAAAAGATTTGTTGGTTCAGTAGTAGAGTTATTTGATGGAGAAGTATCACCTGAAGAATTTAGACATGTAGCTAAAACACTTTATCATCTCTTTGGTGTTCGGTGTTCCTCAAGAACAATAGATCAAAAATATCAGCAGCCAACAAATAAGTATGATTTACTACCACTAATTTGAAATTTGTTCTTAATCATTAGAGACTTTAAGTGTTAAGTGGAGGCTGAGCTCATTCAAATTTAGATTTACTTCATACTATTTTATATGTTTCAGGGAAGAGTGACAAAAGTGTATTGGTTGCAATGTTCCGGATATTAAGATCCAGAAAGTTGCTTCACTCGCTCAAAAGCTCTTCATGGAGATGATGCTAGTGTCTCGGAAGTGCAAGTGAAGTTGGTGGTGAGAATTTGACCACGTTTGGGAGTGGATTAATTTTCCATGTTCCTACTCAGTTTCTTGTCAATGAGGCTTTGAAAAATGAGCTACTTTTCGAGGAGGAAAGCTCTATGTTGTCTTCTCTTCTAGGAGAACAATATAGTCATATTGGATCTTACCTGATAATTTTGTTGTGGACAAGGGGGAGTGGACATGAGATGGTTAAGAGACGAATGTGATCATATAGATCGATGTTGGCAACTTCCCTGGAATGAGCTAGCTATGGCCCTTTGTCAAGTTCTTGATTCAGACAGAGCAGGGGATGAGGTATGCTTGTGAAACTTATTAGTTGTCTTTTTATACTAATTATTGCATGCTAGTGTGCCAAATACAAAGTACTATGACTGTTAATAAAAAAACAAGACTCTACGAACTCGTAAAATCATGTAGGCCTTGCCGTTATCAATCAATATTCTTGAATCCCCACAGGTGGTTGTCAGTCTTAGCTCAGGTAGCTCTTCCCAAAGATAAATTTGCCGTAGCTTCCAAATGCTTTCCCTAATGATGCACTCTTATCTAGGTAGCATCTTCCTTAGGTGGCTTAATCTCTTCCTCCCTGTCAATCATTTGTTTTCGCATGGTCCTGGGGGGTCTTTGATGCCAGGTTAAGGGAAATGCTAATTTTGCGAAGAGTTTGATTATTATTATGCTGTTATGCATACAAGCACATGTTTTATCCAGTTAGAGGATCCTAACAATGTATCATGAAGTTGTATGTGAACAATTATGATCAACCTTGTATAGTTTGTTGTTAATTCTATTGAGTATTTGACTACTATTGTTGTTTAGATTGCTGGTGAATTGTGGATCTTGTTGGGGACAGTGCATTTGAAACTGTTCAAGATCTTTTAAAGGTAAGAATCATGCCACCTTCTATTTCTTTGTTTGATGATCTTTTATTTCTTGGCGAGAGTAATTAGACTTGAATTCTTTATATAATCACAGTTATAAGCTGTCTGAAAACATGCTATATCAAGCTCTTAAAACACTAGATACCTCTGTTTGTCGTTTTCCTTTTCTTGAAACGTTTGTTCTTTCTTTAGAATCCAATTTTGTAGAGCTGAGTTGGTAAGGAGTTGTGAATGACTCTATACTTCACAAGGTTCTAATTATATACTTTTTTTTTATATAAGCTAGTTAACTTTACCTATTTCCCACAAAAGATCTTCAAATAGTCGAAAACGCAGAATGAATCACTGGTCGGTGGACATTTTACATGCACAGGCTTTCAGGCACTTCCAGCATTAGCTCCATTAGAATTTTTACTGAACAACTATATTTGAACTTTAACTTTTGTTCCGTTTTGCAGCACAGAGCAATATGTAGAGGTAATCTGTCATGGACTCGGGATTGTTGTCCTAAAATCAGAGAAGCCCCAACCAGCCAACCGAGAGTGCCTAGTTATGGCACACAGGTATGTTGTCTTTCACATGAAGCTATGAAATTCTGCTTGGCCAATGCCCTTCATTTTCTAAAATTTGGTGTCACAGTTTTTGTGCATAAACATATATCAGAAGTGATGTGATTGAACTTCGCCAAGTTAGTTAAGAGCAGTCCAATAGAGAAGTTATAGGTTGATTGAACTCCCAGTATATATCTTACTGACCTTTGTCTTAGTTTTGAAATGTCGTTATATATCATCATCGTTTACATTGTTCTTTTTATTTTTTCTTCGTTTGGTTGAGTTACGATTTTTATTTTGCAGGTTAAACAGCACTACCGAGATGGTATTTTTCATAAAAAATGATCGTCTACGTTGCTCCTATGTACAACCCATCCCTTAGTACGTATCGATGATGATTCGATATGATTAACACTTTAAAGAATTTCTAAGTTTTCTAGTGTTGCCTCTCCAGGCTTTAGCTGTAGAGGTCACAACAACCTTCAGCCATCAGTTGGCTCCATTAAATTTGAACTTCAAGGAGCTTGCTGGGAACATGCAACTGTCAAGGAGTGAGCTTGAGCAAACTTTCAGGTAGACCTCATTTCCTATTGGTTGTGCTCAGCTCTTATACATATGGAGTTTGAAAGCGATGGGTTCATTTTTTTTTAATATTTTTTTGGTTTCCACAATTAAATAAAATATACTGAAAGTTTGAAAAATAAGATTGCTAAAATCCCAAACGAATCTGCTGCAGCTGTGTATGAAGCTAAGATTATCTCATGACATCTAAATGGATAGGAAGAAAATCTAGTTGACAACCCAAAGCCAAACAGAAGTAGCCAATCTCCTGCAGCCAAGTAAGCTGTTTTTCTTATCCTTTTCCTCTCTCCACTCCTACAAGCTTGATACATTGTCCCTACCTAAATCAAACCAAACGTCTCACAGCCACACTCTTATTCCTTCTTTTCTTTCTCTACCAGTTGAACAAACTTCTCAACTTATAACTCATTCTCAACCATTCTAAGAGACCAAAAGAAAAGAAAATCTGAAGGGAAAAAAATGTCTCTGCAATTCCAACCACCTTCTGCAAACCACTATCATCAGCATCAAAACCCAGATCTCAGTTCACCTTAAAATCACGTTCACTGGTTGTATGTTGTTCATCTAAAGAAGATGAATCATCTTCCTCATCAGCATCAGCAGCATCTTTAAAGTCATTCTCAGCTGCACTTGCACTGTCTTCAGTTCTACTGTCAACAGCAGCAGTACTACCGGCATCAGCAGATATCTCAGGACTAACACCATGCAAAGACTCAAAACAGTTTGCAAAGAGAGAGAAACAGTCACTGAAGAAACTGGAATCCTCATTGAAAATATACGCTCCAGATTCAGCTCCAGCTTTGGCTATTAAAGCAACCATGGAGAAAACAAAGAAAAGATTTGATAATTACGGAAAGTATGGTTTACTTTGTGGAGCTGATGGTTTACCTCATTTGATTGTTAGTGGTGATCAACGTCACTGGGGTGAATTCATTACTCCTGGTATTTTATTCTTATACATTGCTGGTTGGATCGGATGGGTTGGTAGAAGTTATTTGATTGCAGTTAGAGATGAAAAGAAACCAACAATGAAGGAGATTATCATTGATGTGCCTTTAGCTTCAGGACTTCTATTTAAAGGTTTCAGCTGGCCTATTGCTGCTTTAGAGAATACTTGAATGGTGATCTTGTTGTTGATGATAAAGATGTTACTACTGTGTAATATAATGAACTTTTATATTTCCTTTAAACGATTGATTTCTGTTGTTTTTTTTCTCAGTAAGTAAATATCTAATTTCATTTTTGTATTGTTTTTCTTTGTTATTTGCATCATGAACTAAACATATATTGCAGCAAATCCCATGGGTGTGTATTAGTTGTTGGCTTGTCGCACGTTGGTGCTTATTTAGTTAACGAGCTTTTCAAGGTTAATTCGACATTAAAAACAACTCATGGACCCAATTTTGTAGAGTACTACCATTTTTATGCACGCTCCTTTGAAGGGTGGTCCGTTTAAGAATGAGAAAATTAGGCGCAGGCCCAAAAAAAATAATATTCTCATTGTCAGGCCCACAATTAATTTTAGGTACCGTGACACCCATAATTATTTCCGTGACACCCATCATAGTTATAAAACCTGGCAAGATTGGGGTATACTCAAACTAATTGGGGTATACCCAATTTTAAAGGGAGATTTTTTGTGGGTTTTGGGGGAGTCCTAATGGGTAAGTTACAAACTACCCTACCCATTAATAATCTTAATTACCCAAATCAGTTTTTATTCTCTTACATTTCATCTTCTTTTCTTCTTCATCTTCATCTTCATCTTCCATCAACCAAAGCTATAAAAATCTTCAACTTTGATTTTCCAAAAAATTGTTGACTCTACCAAATAAAAAAAAGAAGACTACAAATGATGTTTAAACTCAACCTATCATTGTGTTGTGTGATTTGATTGTTATATTAAGGTTAGAAATCAAAAATTATGATTTCGTGTTTTTGGTCGATAAGGTTGTAGCATGCATATCTTGCCGACTTTTCATAATAAATGTACTGTCACAGGCGCGATCGTAAATTTTCAGCATTTGGGAAGGGTATTTTCAATACCTTGCCCATTAATAAATTTTTATGTCATCTCCCGATGTCAAAAAACAAAAGCCTATAAAGGTCGACGATGAAGATCATGCCTGCCACTTTTGGCCTGGGCGAGGTCGGCGATGATGAAGACTCTTATGACTTTCATACTTTCGTAACCGAAAGTGTTGATTTCTTCTTTTGATTTTGAGTATGATTTCATACAAATGTGATTTGCAATCCCCTTTTAAGTGTTTCGATTGTGTGCTTCATTTTCGTCGAAAAGAGATATTCTCAAAAAAAAAAAAAAAAATTCTATCAAAAAAATCATCCCACAAAAGTTCAATCAAAAACAAATTTTCATCACTTAAAATTCATAAGTTTTAATCTATTCAATCAATTTAAACTTAATTAATTAATCTAATCAAATTTTAGTGTTAACTAACAAGGGGCAATTTTGCCATTTTGAAAATACAAGGTTAAGGGGTGGCTTGGTTTTACTTCAAAAATGACCATATTTTTCTTATCAGTATACTCCCAATTAGTTTGGGTATACCCAATCTCGCCAGGTTATAAAAAGGTATGAGGTTTGTCTCCATGATAGCCATGGCTATCAAACGGATGTCATTCAACGGGGACCCTGATCCTGTGGTCGGGAAGCTCCGAATTGGTTTTTCCATTGGACGGCTGGGAAATTTCCGATAATGTTTAAGTTGGAAATACGGGTGGGTCCTGGTAGTCGGTAACTAAAACAATCTCCCCTCCTTTAAAACACTAAGTCATAGTGAGCTCCCACGTCATGAGTGAATGTGACACCCTCTCAAATTTAATTAGATAAAAGCTTTCACACAGAAAGAATTGGAGAGAATAAATGGCGGATGACTTATTGGCCGGGGCATTAAAATTTGAATTACACTCCGTTTACACCCTTTATTTAACCGGCAGTTAGTAACACCGTTTGCAAAAAAGTGGGTAGACAATACTTCTATTAGATTTTGTGCCTAAATAATAGTTACACTTTGATTACACCGAATCTTAACCGGACGTTAATTGACGCCGTTGATGTAGACAATACCTACATCAAACATTAGACCTAAAGCTAACGGAGATACCAAACAGGATACGCACGCATCAGTAAAGATGAAATAGGAAATTCCAAAGAGGGTTCTAAATTTCTAATTAGTTGCAGGCTGCTTCGATCGGAGAAAAAGTACAACATCATTATAAGGTATACATTTATGGCGTGGTTTGCATCAGTATTTATAATTAGGGTATTCAGAACTTCATTTTTTGTCATCGTTACCTCCGTGTTTGGTCTAACTAACTGCCAAGGCCCGGAAGGGATGATTAAGAAGAGCATGAAGTTGGTACAGTTTGTGTTGATCTGGGGTTATGCCGTTGTTCGAAATTCAGGTGGAAATGGAACTGTTACAGTCCATCTTTATGGGTGTATTTCAAGGGTTTTTGATTGATTTCTAAAGACAAGATGGACAGGATCAAAGATAGTTGTTGATGATTGAGGTTTTTGAGATGAGCTCGAGTTTTGGATGCTGCCAATATGATCGCGATGGTGTTGTTGTACATCATTGTCACGGGTTTTCAAGCTGGCAGTAATGGTGATTGATCATAGAGTTGGTTGTTGATCGGAGCTGTTGGTGATTGTTGATGGAAAGGAAGAAAACAACAGATATGATGGAGTTTGCATTAATGGAGGAGTTTAGAGAGAATGATCACCGGAGTTGCTCCATGGATGAAGGGATGAAGCTTAACAGTAGTCACCGGTGATGGAAGAGCAAGAGAAGATGGAGTTACGGGACTGAGCAAATAAAGAAAGTCAGGGAAGTGGATTATGCCGTACATCATAATCGAGATGGTCATCGTGAGTTTATGATGGCCGGAAAACTAAAAACTCATGGACTTATATTTTTCACGGAGGTGTCCGCGGGTAGAATAGCCGGACGACGAAAAACTCAGAAGAAAAAGAAACTCTGAAGCATGTGTCCGTGGAAATTAGGAGAGGAAGATTACACTGTCAGTTCGCTGGAACTCACAGCTGAATAAGATAAACGGACTGGATTTCTAGGACTAGATACAAGCCCAACTGGATTTTTGGGATGGCATTCTGGTCAGACGAGTCGACTCAGCGACTCGAATACCTTAACTTAGACCAGTCACCCGTGTTAGACCTCTGACTCAATAGCTGACTTGACCCAAATTTTAAGCGACAGAGTGAGGCGAAGCCGAGCCACACCAAATCAAAAAATGATGGTGGATGGTTAACTTGGGACGGGGCGAGGCAAAGCCACATTAAATCAAAGATCCTAAGAGACAGTGCTGGCGAAGCCCCACGACACCAAATCAACAAATGCACGACCAGAAGTAGAAACAAAAAATGATGGTGGATGGTTTGCGGAGTCGCTCCGGTGTAGAAGACGGGCACATAATCTAGTACGATATTAATCGGGATTTTTTTTTCTAAAAAAGTCTATCTCTTCCCTTCTTTCCTCTCTCGATCCTCGAAAACACTTTGACTAATTTTTGAGTTGCCGATCCTAAACCTAAAAAAAGGATGACAAAATTCAATTTCTAATCTTAAAGCGCACAACTCCTTCGATAATCCACGCAAAACCTAGATTTTGCATATCTATTGTTAATTGATATTTAAATTAACTTAGTAGATATGCAGTGAGAACTCTCGATTAATTGGTTACAACTTTCATGTCTACGGTTTGTAAATTTGATTTTATAATCTCCGATAGAATTGTTGATTGAACGTTTTTTGGGTTTAGGTTTAATTTTAAGGAAAAAGAAGTTGAAGCATGATGATTTATTTAGATCGGCCTATAAGTTGCGAAGAAAGTAATCCCTAATCTTATTGCCTCTTTCCTTCTTTTTTTTTTTTAATTGAATTTTCCTCTTTATTCTTATGAGTTGGTTGTAGATAAGTTTATTGCATCAACCAAGAGCTCACGTGAAAACTACAAAGGAAACTTAACCCAACTTCCACTTTGGTGATTATATTATCGAATGTTGAATTTCCATAATGATTGTTTTGATTTAATGAAGTTTTTTCACACGTTTCAAAAGCTAGGTGTGACTTTCTTCCATTACTTTTTGTTAAATCTAAAGTGCTTGAAAACATTGATTAATGTTCCTAAAACGCTTAAAATAATTATTGCAAGATATGATGTTAACATGATTCTTATCGGGATAACATTATTGAAATCAATGTTTATCATGAGAAACTAAATCAAGTATTCTTACCATGAACTTCACGCCTAAATTATGGTTTATGTGTGTTTATTAGCTCATTGAGATCATTTAGTTGGTATTAAGATTATCAATTTTTAATAATTTGTGTGAAGTTCCTTAGATGGATGATTAGATTAATACTATGGTTTTATTTTGCTTTTCCCGATTCATATCTCGTTAAGGAACTTTTTTTTATTCGAGATATTGTTAGTTATTTTTCGCAATGAGGAACAAATTTGTGCAGGATGTTAGATCTCATTGATCTTTCGTTGATGGTTGCACAACCTTTAAGAAGTTCTCGAGCAATTATTGATTCTTAATTATTTTAGTTAAAGTTTATTTCTTCTTTCTATCGTTTTATTAGGATTTATAATTTGTTTTTGCATTTAATTCGGGATCCAAGGATAATTTTACCTATTTTTCTTCTATGGTTAGACCGATTGATATGAATGCGAGATGTCGATAAAATCATCATCATCAATCTACTAAATTCTGTGATGTTCTTATTGAATCTCAACAGATGCTTATCGTTTTATTATTTAATCAACCAATCCAAGTATTTAGAATGAATTTTTAGGGTATTCCATTATCTAGGTGGGTTGTCTTTGGGAGGTCAATATTCATGTTCTATCATTGATATGTGTAGGTAATGGAGTATGTGACTTGGGGAGTGGATTATAGTGTTTCAGTTGGATGGGAAAGTCATGTGACACATTTTGATGTTGCAACTAATAATGGAAAAGTCCAAGTAAAAACATTCCTTTGATTTGTAATCTAGATGATTAAATAGATGAGTACATGCACGTGATTATGGCTTCAAAGGGCATGGAAGGTGGCAAAAAGGTATGTGTATTTCTATCTTTAGTAATGTAATATTTTAGTGAATTCTAAACCTGATAGGATATTTATTAACTACCAACCTAATTCATCAAGTTGAACTGCAAGTGCTGGTGAGTTTTCCAATTGAGTTAGTGGTCTAATGATAAGAAGACGCGTCTAAGGTATCCATCTACTAACATGACAATTTGACTGAGCAAAATGGGTGGACTACACCGCTTTCTCGCAAATTTGCAATTCCTCTTATAACATCACCCGATTCTTTACTACCAACATGTATTTCTCCCTTCCTCCCTCCCCCAAAGTTTAATATATATGTTGCATCATTATTTAGATAATGTTTTTGATACCACGCACTACACCAGCTATTCCTCGGAACTTTTTGATTGTGTCACATTAATAGAAAGTTAACATTGATCCGAAGGATAAATGCTCTTCATCTTTCAAGTTTTCAACTAAAGATGAAGAGCTTTTGTCAATTAGGAGTCATGCGATCACAAATGCTTTTCGCTCTTCAACTACTTGGTCATCATGGAAAAATCATGCGGAACATGATTTCATCAGGGCTATATCTAAATTGAATTTTGCTCCTTAATACATTCATCGAATGATA
>JAJJWW010005867.1:0-24893 GCA_023531295.1 Papaver armeniacum
AATTATTTTGTCTATGGCAGTGCAGTTTAATTGGAAAATTCATCAGCTTGATGTAAGTAATGCATTTCTCCATGGGGATCTGAAGGAAACTGTCTATATGGCTCAGCCACCTAGCTTCATTGATCCTGATAAGCCTAATCATGTGTGTCTCCTACATAAAGCCATTTATGGACTCAAACAGGCACCTAGGGCATGGTTTGAGAAGCTCAGTAATTCCATGCTCTCTTTGGGGTTTGTACACTCTGTTGCAGATTCTTCATTGTTTGTTCACAAGGATGGCACTCAAATTAAAGTTGCACTTGTTTATGTGGATGATATCCTGCTTACTGGTTCTTCATCAGCTTTTATTCTTCATGTCATTGCACAGTTGCAGTTGCAGTTTCCAATTAAGGATTTGGGTTCTCTGCATTATTTTTTGGGCCTTGAAGTTCATAGGAATGCTGATTCTCTATTTTTATCTCAAACTAAGTATGCAGTGGATCTTCTCAATAAATTTCATATGGAGGGTTCTAAGTCTTGTAAGACTCCAATTGCTGCTTCAGAGAAATTGTCAAAGGATGATGGTTTACTTCTAGACAATCCAACTGAATACAGATCCTTAGTAGGTGCACTTCATTATTTGACATGGACAAGGCCTGAAATTGCCTTTGCAGTGAACTTAGTCTACCAACATATGCAGCATCCTAGAACTGTACATCTGGTGGCTGCGAAAAGAATTTTACGCTATGTTAAAGGCACTCTTGGCTATGGCATCCATTTTACCAAAGGTAGTTCATTTTTGCTGGGTTTTTCAGATGCAGATTAGGCTGGTTGTGTTGATGACAGAAGATCAACTGGAGGCTACTGTATTTTTCTTGGTCCTAATATCATTTCATGGTCATCTAAGAAACAGACAACTGTAGCCCGCTCCAGCACTGAAGCTGAGTATCGCACACTAGCTCATAGTGCGGCTGGAATTGTTTGGATCTGTTTTATCCTCAGAGATCTTCATCTTCTTCTACCAGGTGTGCCTAAACTTGCCTGTGATAATCTTAGTTCTTTCTCCTTAGCATCTAATCCTGTGCTTCACTCAAGAATGAAACATGTTCAGCTGGATTACCATTTTATTAGAGAGCTAGTCCAATCAAAAGCTCTGGACGTATTTTATGTTAGCACAATTGATCAGATTGCGGATATTTTCACAAAGGGTCTTCATGCTCCACGTTTCACTCATTTGTGTTCCAAGCTTAATGTCAGCTCACTGCCCTTGAGCTTGAGGGGGAATAATGACACACATGTAGTGGGGCAGGATAAGAGATGTAGCAGTGCATGTTAAGATGGTGTGGTATAGGTTATGTAGGTTATGGTTCTCTCATGTGTGTAAGCTGTCTCACTTGTATTGTCGGTCAGGTGTACGTTAGTCTATCTTTAAATACTTACATTTAATGTGCTGTGTCTATAAGAAAACTTAATCTTCTCAAATGAAACAATGTGTTGGTTTCCTGTGATTGATACAATGTCGTTATTGGGTTGCTGAACTGAAGAAATTGAAACTGTCAATTTAGACTTGCTTGTAGTGCTTGGGGCGAGAACTGATCCCATTTTTTACACAATACCGATAGAAAGTATACTAGTACAAGATTGCTTGGCCCAAGGATGTATAAGAGAAAGCTGACAGAGGAGGAGGATGTCCTAGAAATGGGGAAGGATTTACAGAATCAACAACAGGAGGAGGAGGATTTACAGAATCAAATTAAGTGGAACGAAGAATGTTTGTTGAAGAGAAGAGATTGAAGATGGTATTAAGGTGCGCATTTTTTTATGTAATTAATGGCAGCGGTCTTGAATTGCTGCTGCTGCTGCTGCCATGTGAGTCTTTGGATTTGAGATGCAATTTTGAATATCGTGTGAGAGTAGGTGATGTTTTTTTTTTTGTTTTTTTTTTTGAGATGATTATTTTGGAAAATCCTGGTAAGTCCTTGTGTCGTTCGAAAACCCAATCAGAATGTGCCATTTAGATTCCAGTGTGTATATCATTTTGCACTCAAAAATGAAGTGCGTATACTTCACTGTCCGGTTATTCGAGATGGATGTTAAAGTGCAAGGGCAGGATGATGATGGACGTAACGATCACCCACTTGTAAACTTACACAGGTATTTTTCTCTCTTAAACAAATGGATGTACACACTCCTTCCAAGAGTGCTAATGTGACAATCCTCTGATCTTACCCAACGTATCAAATGCAGATGTTTGCACCCCTAAAGATACTTTAGATAAACTAGTATAACCGTTTCCACGGTGGGAGGGCCGACCGAAGAAGAATCTGAAGATGGGATGTGTCTACAACTATTTTCGTCCCGTTTCAGAAAAAGTGATATTTTCGCCTTGTTTCATAAAAAGTGACTTTCGTCCCGTTTCAGAAAAAATGATACTTTCGCGTCGTTTCATAAAAAGTGATACTTTCGTCCCGTTTCAGAAAAAATGATACTTTTGCCTCGTTTCGGAAAAAGTGATATTTTCGTCCCGTTCAAGCCACTGTGACACTTCTATTAGTCTAGCTATTGATAGAAGGGCTCAGGACCACACATTGATAGTTTTATCACGAGTGAAGACGCTCAACTTCCACAACTTGCTTGTGGCGACATACATACTGCCAGCATTAGAAGACAACTCATTGGGTACCGATGGAAAGAGAAGAATTTTAATGAATTTGAAGAATCATAAACGTAATTTTATCTTTCCTTTTTTTCAAGTTATTCCTTATGTATCTTTCATGAAGCGGGTGATTTGGGCTTACATTGGAGGCATATCCCTACCTAGGGCAACCTTTAGTGATTTAGTCTAAGTCGCTTAGCCGGTTTATTTATATAAATCAATTATTCTCAAAAAAAAAAAAAAAAAAAAAGCGATACTTTCGCCCAGTTTCATAAACGGAGCGAAAGTATCACTTTTCTTGAAACGGAGCGAAAGTATCACTCTTCCTGAAATGGAATGTGAAAATATCACTTTTTCTGAAACGGAAAATTATTCGATTCATAAACCAAAATATGGTAGCATGATGTGTTATGCATCCTTTGTGGTGGTTTGCATAATATCAATGCATTCAATTTTCGAGAATTGTGCCTAAAGTGAAAGTATTACTTTTCTGGAAACGGAGGGACTACATCGTTTTATTAGTTGCAACAGAAAGTTAGTTGATGCATAAAAATAAATATGCTACATAAAGTATTATGTATCCTTTGTGGTGGTTTGCATAATGGATATACATTTAATTTTATAAAATTGTGCCTAAAATGATAAATATCTCCGAATTTTTCGTTAAAACTCTAAATTTAATATTTTTGTTTGTGCTCATTGTGTAGATTTTTTATAACCTTTTCAACGAAATAAAATTTGTAAAATTCCAAGGCACGGATTTTTAGATATGGTATATTAAAGTTTGCTTGCCAATTATACATAAGGAAAAATAGGATACATAAGGAAAAATAGGATACATAAGGAATTATGTGAAAAGGCTTAAAAAAGCCTCACCAAATCCAATCTTTTTATCAAATTGAACATTTGTGTCAGGTTTCATTTTACAAAAAAGTGGCCATAAAAGGCAAGATTGCTAATGGGGGTGCCAGGATTGGTGGGGTGTACCAATCCAAGGCAAAAATTGTTTTGTCCAATATAAAAACTGTTTTGTCTTATTATAGTTTTGGTGCACCCCCACTAATCCTGGCACCCCCCATTAGCAGCCTTGATAAAAGGGACTCCCTCCCTTCGGGTCCTCCGGTCGGTCGACAATTAGACAAGATACAAAGAGATTTTTGGTGGAATAAGGATAAGGATAAGGATAAAGGAAAAGGTGGTTATGTAAAAGCGTGGAAAGGCATGTGTAAACCAAAATCGCAAGGGGGATTGGGAATAAAGAACCCTCACAATTTCAATATAGCGCTGCTAACGAAGCTAGCTAGCAGAGTTATGTCGGAAAAAGAGCAATTGTGGGTAAAACTTCTGGAAGCGAAATATTACCATAACTCAAACCCTTTCGAACCATCTAGAAACTATGAGCTCTCCTGTATTTGGACAAACATTCAAAACGAACTCAATATTATAAAAGGAAATTTTATCTGGCAAGTGAAAAATAGAGCTAAGACGAAAATATGGGAAGACGATTGGATACCTAATTCGAAAAAAATTAATAAACCAATAAATAGAGTAGATCCTTTGCCGCAAAAAGTTCAGGAGCTAATAAATAATGAAGGACACTGGGACACCAGAAAATTAGACGAATTCTTCTCGCCGGGAATAAAAGAAAAAATATTAGCTATTACTCCGAATAAAGAAGAGGGAGACAAAATCAGATGGAAACATCATAAATCTGGGGATTTCACAGTAAAAAACATCTACATCTATCTCATCAACCAAAATGATGACAATGTGGAAAATATGGATTTCCCTTGGAAAAAACTTTGGAAGCTACAAGCAATTCCTCGGATTAGAATATTTATATGGAAACTTGTCCAAAAAGCGCTTCTAACCAATAACAGACTAGCAACTCACAACCCGGAGATCTCCCATGAGTGCTCTATGTGCAATAACCAATCTGCATAAACAAAAGATCATATGTTTAAAAAATATCCTTTTGCTGGATCAATTTGGTTTGGTTGCTCAATGGACGCGATCAATACAAAGATTAACAAAGTCTCTATTATTAAATGTGTAGAAAAATGGATAACGGATCCAAATTTTTCGCATCTTGGTGAACAAATGGCTGCCATACTTTGGTTTATTTGGAAATATAGGTGTGAAGTAGTGTTTAGGACACTACACCAAATTTCCGGATTCGTAACGGCTTATGGGCCATTACGAATTTTCCGTTACAAATGGCTGTTACAAAAAATTCATAACAGGCACCAGCCGTTACTAATTTTTGGAAAATTCGTAACAAGGTCGAGCCGTTACGAATTTTTTTATAGGCGTGCCAGTCACACGGTTGGTCACACCAGGATCGTAACACCTGCAGATTTTGGGCGTGAGAATCACACACGGGACAGTTTTTTCCACCCCACACCAAATCAACTGTAGGATGTTTCTCCCCTTATCCCCTTATACTCTATCGATTCAACCTAAGAAATTTTCTCTTCTTCATTTATTATTTTAGTCTCTCTTTCCTTAGAAGAAAAAATCTTCTTCTCCCCTTACACTCGAATCATCAGCTGAATCGATTAAGAGATTAACAAATTTGAGGATTTCAAACATCAAATGGATCGATTAACCTATTGGGTAAGTGTTTTATCATTTAACAGTTTCGATTTTAGGGTTTGTTTTCATCGTCTGTTTTTTAGGGTTTCATATGTGAATCGATTTAAGGTTTCTGTTTCATATGTTTTTAGCCATCTGGAGAATGGATTCAATCCCAGATTCCTGAAATTGTGAAGATTGGGGTTGTAAAGTGGTTGTTGGCAGGGTTGAGGTATGCTGGTACCAGAAATAGAAATGCATAGGAGTTGCTCTATAATTATGATATCTACTTCTTAAATGAGGTTATTTTTGCTTTCGATGTGGCTCTACATCTTTGTTCCTTGAGATGATTAAACTTAATCGGTCAATTTACCTTTGCGACATTAAGCTTTGGACCGGTGCAAGTGTGAGAACTTTGCCTAAAGGTTTATCACTATCTGTAGATCGAGGCACATTGGAAATATGCTTGCACCTCATTGTTCTTTCCTCAAAGTGGTAATTAGAAGATTGCTCTCCGATATGCTTGATCGGTTTTATTGCTTCAAAATATGACCAAGCTTTTGAACCTTGTTAGGTTATGGCAGGATCTGGTCATCTCCAAACTTTTCGTCTGTTAAGGTTTCTTCGTGGTTTAAGCGCTCCAGATTGAAATGCTAATTATGGTTTTCAAATGGCTGTATGTTTTATTTATTGTGTAAATACAATCATTTAGTATTTAGACATTACTTTTGTTGAGATATGATTTCTCTATCTCCAGCATGTTAATATTTTCAATATTTTTTTCAGGTTAGTTTAGCTATTGGTTTTTTGTTCCTTGGTGGAGGAATGCGGACCTTTTCAACTTCAAACAGTTCAATTCTTTGCTTTGCTTGATTACCCTCTATCCCCGCTTGCCTCTTTGGACCAAAAAATGATCGATGCCACTTAAGGTATATTAAGAAATGAGTTTCCTTGTGAGTGGCATTTTTTCAGGACTAGCAGGGAGCTAGTCATATCATTTACTTGAAGAGATATATCTCATTGGTTTTATAGTAAGCCGTAGAGGTAACTGTCAGTACGGCACATTTTGTGCGGGTGTTCGAGCACTTGTATGTCCTTATAACGAAGCTCGCTTGGGTGCAGGTTGTTGACGTTGACATAGGGTTTGCCAGTTTATGCACCTCTTGATGTCACCATTGGAGAAACTGAACAGAAACAAGCTTAATAACATGACAGTTTGATCATCGTTCACAAACCTGTAAATCTCTCTCAGATAAAAACCCTAACCCCAATTCGACCAACTTGAATTGAGTTGATTTTGATCATCGTTCACAATGGTGTTAGGTGAATTAGGCGGGAGTCTCTGTCGTGCTCTTGCACAGATGAACAATGCAACTGTTATCAATGAGAAATTATTGTTGAGCGTCTTAATGAAATCACTCACGCTTTGATAAAAGCCGATGTTTCTATGGATCTTGTTAAAAATTTGAATATGAATATCAAAAATATTGTTAATCTTGGTGATGTAGTCACTGGGCACAATAAACGCAGGATCATCCAACGGTACATACTTGAAATTGACCTTAATCTGCAAAATTATAGAGGAAATTAAGAATTCTTGTTTTATGTTTATTTGTTTTGGTATACATTGTTACATTATGCACTAGAAACGACGATCGATCTTAGAGGCATGTTGAAGTTGTTGCTTGGGATTGTGAATTTTGGGGTTTTTAGTAAATATGTATGATTTTGGTTTGTCTTCGAAAAGAGAGACGACACTTGTATATGATGATCTTTTGTGTTGCATGCATAGTTGAATTAGAAGATAGCTCGAATAATGTTAGGAAACATGTATATATACCATTCAAGTAGTTTCTTATGAAGGCAAAATAGCTTATGAGGTTAACACTTGTTGAAGCTTCAAGATTGCCTGGTAACAGTTTAGATTAAGCTTCACAAGAACAGGTTTTTATAAGAAATAGATAATCTTTAGAAGGGAAATGATGGGTCATCAGTAGAATGGGTTACCACGTGACACTAAGTTTGTACTCCTCTGAACTGTGCTATTTGGCAGGCGCCTCAGTTTGGGTAGGTGATGGTTATTTTCAATGATGTTGTAGTAATAGGGGTTGTCGTTCACTCGGACTTGACGAGATTGATTTTAAGAATTAATAAAAGAAAATAAAAGAAAAATATATACAAATATTGTCACGGGATGAAGAGTCACTAGGACGCAGGATTTCACTACTTTTCATATTCTTGTGGTTCAGTCATTAACTCTAGACAATATAGCTCAAACAAAAGAAGTTGTGACTCTAATTCCTTGCCAAAAATAGATTTCATAAAACATTATATGTAAGTCGTAAGCATGACGCATCAAAAGTAATTTAAACTAAGCATGCAACATCAGACAAAATAACAGATAATTAATAGAAATCATAAAACAATTAAATCTATGCAAAAAGTCATATAAAGAATTAACTCATTTACCACAATCATGAAAAGTTGCTTCCTCCGTTGTCCCAGTGATGGGTTCTAGCTCCGCATATTGGAAACACACTCAGAATAATTTTTCATTGCTCAAAAAGTGTTTACAAGAGGTGAAAATGGAATGAATATTGAAAACCGGGTTTGTAACAATTATATTTGTTACAAACCAAACTGTTACAGAGAACGATATATATGATGTGTCGCTGGCACTATTCAAAAACGACTGCCTCCTTAACTACGACCCTCAGTTGAGAGTCGTTGTCACTGTAGCAATACGACTGTCACCTACAGTCTAATGTTCTTCGTTCTCCCCTTTAATGGCAGCAGCAGAGACAAGCTCTGCAACTCTGATTTCTCACCCTATTTCGTTCCCCTAACTCTCCATCCCCTTCCATGAACCACAAGAATCATTTAAATACATATAAGCACCATAAAATCTCGGCCATAACTCGAGAATCACCTTCATTGCTTCGGAAATATTTTGTTTCCCTTTTTTTGTAGCAGCACGAGAATAACTCTTCGTTTCTTCTGCTCTCACGCGTCTGATAACACCCAACATACTCCAAACTCGTTCTTACACGCCTCTGCTGACGACAAATACTCTCAGGCCACACAAAATCTCCAAAAATAACTCGAAAAATCCCGAGAATATCTTCCTTCCTCTGTTTAATCGAACACGCGTACACCTTCCTATTTTCCCGTTTCTAAAGGACTTACCGGTCCTGTTTGATTCTAACAGGCCCAAACCAAGCCAAATCTTCGATTGAATCTCACCAGAAATTATCCAAACCAAATTTCATAGTTTTTATTATTTTTTTTACGTATGGAGCTCTGTTTCCCTTCTCACCGATCATCTAGCCCAACCGGATTGAATCCAACGCTCTTACCATCTCTCGTTAAGCTCAAATAAGCAAACCCAATGAGTTTAGGATCTTGAATCTCCTTAAAACATGATCAAATTTTGATCCCTAATTCTCGCTACCCAAAACCAGTTTCCGCCAAAAAGTGAATTCAAACAAAGAAGAAAGGTGCCCCTTAACCAGCTGTGGGGTATGAATAGCAATGGGTTGCCCCTTAGCAATTGGGTTACCCCTTATCCAAAGTGGGAGTCCGAATAGCAAATGTCCTCCGGGGGGTGTTCCGAGCAACTTTTCGAGCCAAATTTTCCAACAAACTTTATTTCAAAAAAATACCTACAAACACACAAAACACCATAATAAGGACGAAAACGAGTACTAACAATACGAAACATTGAGGACAAATTAGACACATAAATGCGTCTATCAAATACCCCCAAACTTATTATTTGCTAGTCCTCGAGCAAAACTAATAAAATTCTAACTCACTAGGTGGCCCCAGTGACCGAGTTGCGAGTTGTAGTCTCGGGAGGGTTTACCAGAGGTGTACCCACAAAACCTTTACTCCAGACCCTAGCTATCTATGCAGAACCTTGGAAGGCACTAAAGAATCTCCTTGGTTGGCATACAATCATTGACTATAAGAGGAAGTACCCTGATGCGAAATTCCAATTGTTGTACACGAGTTTGCACTCAAGCATACTAAAATTCATATATAAGTCACAGAGCTCTACTCAGATAGTTTCTGGACATCATAAACCGGAGTCAACCAATCACAAGGATAGATTAAGAAGACGGATGTAGAAAAAACGTAGATGATGTTGACTAAGGTGAACATATCCTAATGGACTGAGATACTGGTCTAGACTAATATCAACACAACTGGCATATACAAGGGAACCAGTGGTCGATAATCCTAACTCTAGGTCAACTCAGCTGGCATACCCCCAATTTTTTTTTTTTTGGAAACACAGTCACTCTATTTCACCCTAGCAATGGTAAAAAGAAAAAGAAGTGATCAGGATTCTTTCGATGTTTCCATCACGAGGATATGGCGAAACTACCATGTTTTCTTTTCTAACACCCGAGCTCTGTGCTTTTATGAATAGACTCTTTAGATGTTTCATCTAATCGATTGGTTCCTCAACTCCTATAACCAAGATGCTTCCATCCACTTAGATTGGTTAGTGCCATCCTTAATAAACATAAATTTCTAGTCTCTGGAGTTTATTTATTGCAACTAAAAAGTTTCTCCCATACCCCCTAACTTAAACCTAACATTGTCCTCAATGTTCTAAAGATGAAATTAAAATCATGAACAATGAGAAACTGTTACCACTTGGAGCAAAAGAGTTAAGGAAAGATATTATCGTGTTGCATGAGCATGGGTTACCTCCCAAGAAGTGCTAAGTTTAAAGTCTTGAATTTGACATTGGAAGGAATTAGTCACCTCATAGAATCATAAAGTAATAGCCGGAATAACAAGCGGATCACCAAAACCAAATAGGGCTATTACAAGGAAAAGGAATCTACAACATCCCAAGAAAATTAGCAAATAAAGCACACCCTTGTATAGTTTCCTGTTTAAGACAACTACAATTAGTTTGTGGTTTAGGTTCAGTTCTATAACTAGGTCTAGATAACATATTTTCATGGGTTGCATTTCCTCAAAAGTTAGATCCGAATGTTCGTGTCCTAGAGTCTGGAAAAACTTGAATAAGAACTTAGAAGTACATAACATTAACTCCGAATAACAAGGGGATCCTCTAAGTCAATCAGATTTGACTCACACGAGTTGACCACGGTGGTGGTCATTCATAGAAAATGTGTCGACCCTAATCTCCTAAAGTAATTAGGTTTAGTCTCAAAACTTAATAACTCGACACATTTGTAACTCATAAGTTCCCACAATTGAAAGAAAAGTTTTTGGTGGGAAAACAAAGTCAATTTTGGTATCATAGCACAGGTTAACCACATCAACCACGAGGATGGGTTTCTAACAACCGAACTTCTTCTGGACATTATTAGGTTCGGGAGAGCTAGCATGAAGGTAATCTGGCACAATGGTTGAGGCACGTATATCAAGTCCCAAGTGAGGGATCTCTGTAAGAGCTAAAGGTAAGACACAAGGAGAATGATAATCACCCCCAAACTTAGAATTTTGGGTGTCTCTAGATAGACTAGCTACAATTTCCCTAATTTCTAGATCATCAAAATCGAAAATGGTCAATTGCTTCATGTAGATTATACTCAGGTGATGCATCCTCACTCATATTTAAAAGCTCTACGAGTTCATCTTCTTTGTCTAAGACTATTGTTTTTATATCGTTAGACTCTAAAATAATATTCTCAGGATAAACCCGTTCCTCTAAACCATTATCGACTTCGTAAACAGGAAATACTACATCGTCTAAAACAAGATCTCTAGTCAAATCCTCGTCCTTTTGAATAGGTGAATAATTGTTAAAATTATTAGGATCTGAACCAGAAATAACTCTATTATTATAAAGCTCAATTGGAGTAGCAAATTCTGATCACTATGCCTATTTATTTCAAATTCTTCATCAACACTATCCTCATCATAATCATTATTATAATAACATGAAAATGGTTGAACCTCATCTAAACAAGTAGTGTTACCAATTCTAACCTCATCATCTTGATTATGTGAATAACTATCTTCATTCTCAAAGGTATTATTGGATACACTATATTGGAAATTCAAGTTATTTCGAGCAATACTTTCATTCGTCTCTAACTCAAGTCTACGTATCGACTCAGCTATCCTCTCAAGGGTCTCCTCCAAAGAAAGTTCCCTTAGTGTTGGATCTAAGTTTTGAGTTAATCTATTGAGGATATCTTCTAAAGATTGATCGTTGTTGCGGTCCTTTCGTCCATAACTACGTTATTCACCTCATCTAACTTACATGTTGATTCAACTAACTTTTGTGTCGACTCAGCAAAACCCCTGAGGGACTCTTCTAGAGAAGGAAGAGGAACAGAAGGATCATAAAAAGGACTACTTTTCAAAGTTTGATTGTATCCTCTAGAGACGAAGAACTATTACTATAATCTTCTTGCTCGAATGACCGATGCACATGTGGATAGTAATTGGGCTCACCATGGTATGACCCATAACCTTCCAAAGGTTGGCGTTCCCAACCACTATTCACACTATGGTCATAAAAAGAGTGATGTCCATATTGTTCAGTTGGATATTCATATTCATTGTGATGGGTATTATAATACCAGTTTGACATCCTAACTGCAAGGGAATTCTACACAAAAACAAACAAGGCTGACTTGACCACAACAAACCTACTGATTTCTAGCAAACAAAAAGCATGATGGCTCCACTTAGATTGTTTCTAGACCAGCTTTTAATCCTTCGAAAGGGAATTCGTTACAATTTAAGCAAACCCCTCTGGAATCAATCTGAGTTTAAGTAAGTTGAATAGAGGCGAGGGAAGCTGCGTGGAGCTGATAGGTGTGATAAACACCTAATTTTATATCTAGTATTTATGCTTTCTTTGCGAGTTTTCATGTAAATTATGTATCTTATGTTTGCTTTTGAGTTTATTAGGTGCAATCGAGTCATTTGAGCAAAAAAAAGGAAGCGGAACTAGCTCAAATTCAGGATTTCTTCTCATCATTCTGGAGACAACGAAAAGACGAAACCAGTGGCGAAAGAATGAGATCATTCCGACATCGTATGAAGAAGCTGCGAGTATTTGAAGCGTATCAAAGTTGTTGAATTTGTTAACTCATCTGAGCTGTCGGTTTTGCAGAACTGACAGTGGGAAATATTTCTTACATGACCCTTATCAAATTGTTGGGCACCTATAGTAATATTGCTCATTACATGCCCCTAAACCAGATCGAATTTCATTCTTCATCATTACCATCCATATTTCAGAGCAGAGAGCTTGCCATGGCAGCATTCAGGGGAGGATTAGCCAAGGCTGCTGGGTGATTAGAACAAGGATTAGAAGGTTAAGGCAATGAAGGGTCTTGCATCATGAGTTTTAAGGAGTCTGGGCAGAGGTTTCACCGGAAAGACAGGGAGGAAAAGTGTTGTCTGCCATTTGATCTGTGCCTAAATGACTATGAATCGAAGTGTTTTAGAGTCTGTGGAGGAGGTAGAAAGTTGGGTTCTTGCTGATTCAAATGTACAGCAAGTTATGAAGATACAGTGAAGATTTGGTCATGATTTCCCAGCCAAGAAAGTCAGTGAAGACAAGCTGTTGCCTTTGATGAATGATGTTACTGTCGTATGAATGTTTGGAGTCTGTGAATGTCTATGAAATATGGGTTTGAGGTTGAATGTCAAATTGTTGCAGGGAAGGTGATATGGAGAGGCTTACAAATTACTAGAAAAGCTGTCTTTCCATTATCGAGTCATGGCACATAGATCATTCGAGTAAATGTCCGAATGACATTTTCATCACCACCTCAAGCTCGAGTGATTTTGGTTAAGCTTGTACAAGGGCTTTTTTGGAAAGCATGTTGCTGGTGTTGGTAGTTCACAGTGGTTGAACCAGATGGAGAGGGGATGGTAGTTCGAAATGGTGCATACTGCAGAACATGGAATTGAGACCAAGTGAATCTATTGCAGTGCAAGACAGGAATGGATTAGTTGTGTTCTCAATGGATCGATGGGGTTGTTCTCAGGGTTTGGCGACTACCGGCGAAGTAATAAAAGTTAGAGAAGAATAAGAGAAGTATGAGATGCAAGGAGTTCTTTTGAACATGGTTGTTCTTGCTTATTGTGGCTCAAGACAAGTAGCATTGGGTCAAGGCAAGTTACTACCCGAAAAATCAGCCAAGGTTGAATGGCGTGGGAATGTTTTAGCAGAGCCTGGATGGCTCAATGGCTTGATGTATGTGGTATAGGTGGTTACAGCTCAGGTTTGAGCTCATCAAGGAGATGATCTCTGTATGCAAGGTCGGGTGTCGATATGGCGTTGTCACGTGGACCGAGTTGTTGGCTTGGCTGTGTATAGTTACGAGTGAAAGAGGTGCAGGTGTTGGAGGAATTGTTGTTAATAGATAATGGCATTTGAGGATTAGCGGTTACGTTGTTGGTTTTGGTTATGCAAACTGCAATGAGAACAAGATGGAAGAAGTTTTGCGCGCAATCGATGGGGATGTATCTGATATTTGAACAAGAGAAGCTATTGTTGCAGTTATGGAGAATGGTTGCAATACAGAGAAGGAGGCGTGCAACTAAGACAAGAAGAAATGGAACTGGCAGTGTTATCAAGAAGTGTGTGCCTGAGGAGCTATAAAGAATGGCTATTGATGGAATTGTTGCTGGTATTGGTATTGCAGGTGCAAGAGGGTGTTACTGGTGTTGTTAGTGCAATGGCTAGGCAAGACAATGAAGTTGAATTGCAGGAAGGAAGATTGGTCTACAAAAGGGAACAACCATCTTGGTCGAATGGTTGATGCACCATCTTGGTGCAATGAGACTTAGGCTCTGTGCAATGAACTAGGCGAAGCCACTCGGCCCATCCAACCGAGTAAGATGATGATCCGGACTCTGACTCACTTGATCGGGTCGATGATTGACCCGGTTTGACTCGGTGGCTGACCCAGTTGACCCGTTCGATCCGACCCGTTGGACCGTGACCGGCGGACTTTGCGGTCACCCGAGCGATTTAAGCGACTTTTCCGGCCAAATTCCGCCACAATCCAGTTTTTCAAGCGACGTTTTTGGACATAATTTTCTACATGGGTATTTCTCACACATGGGCTTGGTGGACCATTTGGAGATGGGTTTTGAGAAGACCTAATATTGGAAGGACTATCCTTTATGGAAATAGAGAAACATATAAAAGAGAGGACTTTTACCTAATTGAGAGGATCTTTTAATCTTTTATTATTCTTTTTGCCTCTACTTGTTTTTCTAGGGTTTAGAACCATGAAGTCTTTTCTCTTTCTTCTTGTTATGAACTCCATGAATATGAGCTAGAGTTTATTATTGGTTATGGAATAAGTTGGATTTCCAAATATGGGTTTTAATTCAATAAATTAGTTTTCTCTCATATTATCGTTTATGATTCACCATTAATATTGTTACATGATTTGAATGCTTGTTAGTCGAGTCGCGAATCGATTGAGTTTGCTTTCATCTTTATTGCTAGATTAGGGTTATTATACGCAAAAGTGAGAATTCCGGATTGCAAGTAGCATAAATATGATTATAGTTCGTAGTGATATATTCTTATGATCATATGTGAACCATAACCTTTGTTAAATCGGATTAGTGCTTTTACACGTTCGATTGCTTTGATTGGCCTGATTTCATAGAACCTAATGCATCTAGGGAATTAAACTTGATTAGTGCTTTTACACGTTAGGTTGTTCTCTAAGATAGAATTCATAATCGCATCTTTTAATGTGTTTGTTGATGACATGAGGAGATTTGCGGGATATACTTGCGATCAAGGTATTCTAGGGGCTTTGATAAAAGTTGAGATTAAAATATCAATTCTAGTTATTGTGTTGAAAACATGTTTGTGAATGAAAACGAAATCCATGACCAATATCTTCTTATCCTTGATTTTATTTGTTTACCTTTATTGTTTGCTTTTATTTAGTTTTAATTTCATAAAAATCACAAAACTACCGGTGTTATTTATAGGGAACCGAAACAATTTGACAACCTAGACCTCTCTGTGGGATCGATCCTTTCTTGCCCTTGCTTCATTATATATTTTGAGTAGTAAGAAAGTGTAATTTATTTTTGACGCTTACGACCGCGATCAGGAGCTTTGATACCCAAGGCCTCACCGCATTACAAGGCGGCGCAGTCACGCATTCAACTCACAGAAACCGTCATGAACTTCAGAGTATGCTTAAAAGAGTAACCAGTATTTTTCGAATGACTTTCCTATTAAGCTCGTTACCCTATCGGTCTTGTTCTAGTCAGTATTTTAAGCTTAGGTTCGCGTTTGGTATCGTTTTCCTAAGGCGGGCAAGAAGAGAACGGTGATGAAATCCGAACCCTTATCTTGTATGGCCAGTCCTTGCCCTTTACTAGGAAATTAAAGCAGCCGTATTCAAAACCTCAACATATATGCATACAAAATCATCCAGTAAACCCGCTAGCAGGGGATTCGCGGGTGTTTAGAATTCTTACCTCCCGTTCCAGACGGGTGATAGGTGTTTAAAACACCTAATTTACTATCTAGTAGTTACGCTTTCTTTGCTATTTTTCTGGTGAATTATGTACTTTACGTGTGTTTTTGAGTTATTAGGTACTCCGGAGTCACACTTTAAAAGATGGAGAAATCACCCAATTTTAGCGTAAAGGGCACAATGATCATTTCACGAGCAAGTGCTAATGGGAGCTCGGCCAAGGATAAGGGGAAGTCAAACTCTAAGGGATGTCCTTCGTGGTGGCCAGTATCATATGTTGGGTGCCTTTATCATTTCTCATCATTACCAGGCTTTAATATTAAGAGAAATGATTCTCTTTTCATTTCGAGCCTCACCTGAAATCATCAAAAGAGAAGAGAGAAAAATGGCTGCCAAGGAAGAAATAGATTCTGATGGGGTTGCTTTGGAATTCAGAGAATAGGGTTTTATGTTGCTCAAGTGATGGCGAAGTCGAGATCCGAGGTGTGCAGTGATTGAGAAGAAGACTGAATTGAATCTGAGATGGTGAAACTAGGGTTTCTACTGAATTTGTCTAGCTGTTGGAGGAGAAGTGGGGTTTGAGTCGGGAGAAGATTGTAAGATAACCTGGGTTCGATTAGTGTTGCTCGAGCTGAGATATGGATTGTGGAGATTGAAGACGCGGAGAAGAATTAGATGAATTAGAAGAAGCGTATGAGGAGATGGAATGATAGGGGACTCATGAAAGTGAATCTGAGAAGGTGAAGAACGCGTGATTCTGCCAAGATTAGGTGGTAATAGGGAAAGCAACAAGAAATTAAGAGTGGGTATGAGTATTATCAGGTTTGATTGAGATTTAGGAATGGTACGAGTTTATGAATCTGTAGCTTGAATTTGGGATTAGATGGCAATTGAGAAACACAGATGAAAAGAGGAGTCTGGTGAGCAAGTGTTGGTACAGATGAAATTTATTCTTTGTTGCAATTCATGGCTCAGTGGAGGTCATGATTGCAGGTGGTCTGGTGTTGTTGGTGGTGTTTGAAGGTGGTCTGAAGCTGCAGTTCAGTGATGTGTTGCAGGCAGGATGGCATTAACTGGTGCTGAGTATGAGAAGTTGTGCAGGTATGAAGGGATGATGGCAGCTGAGTTAGCAAGTGAATAGTGAAGATGATGTTATGGGATTTCTTGTGGTGGTATAGATGAATGTTAGGAGAAGTTTGTGAAGTTGATCTTGAGAACCCAATTGAGTGAAGGCGTAGATGGTAATGATGTTGATTATCATGGAATAGTCGGGGTGCGGGTGCATAGTTTTGTGGTGTTGGCGTAATGGCAATGCAAAGTTGATGTTGAGCTCGAGCCTTTGGTGGATGAAATGCAAATATGGAGATGGCATCACTGGATTAGGGCAAGGAGGAGAAAAGGAATTGGTGAGCTTGTGTATGGTCAGTACATTGCGGTAAGGATTGCAATGGTTCGCGGCAGAGTTGGAGCTGTTGTTCTCAAGTTACAAACCAGGGAATGTTGATAGCACTTGGCCAAGCAGAGAGTAGAAGCTAAGTACTGAAATGGGTCTTTATTGGATTCAGTGGAGATATACTAAGAGAGTTGCGATCAAGGATGTGTCTTTGGAATGTGTTATGGCAGTGTAGTTTGCTACCAGGGATATGCTGTGAATGAGTGAACGATTGCGGAGTCAGGAGTGCTAAGTTTATAACCTTGTAGGCAGTAATTGGCTGGTGCTTGTTGTGAGCTGTGTTTGGAGATGGAACAAGAAGGCTATATCTTTTGTTGGCTAGAGATTTTGAAGCCATGAGTTGAATGGAAATGCGTTACGATCCGCAGGCTCGAATGAAGCAATTGCGGAGGCATAGCCATTATGGTTGGAAGTTCTTGGTCTTGCACAATGATAGTGAAGCACATTGCAGGCTCTGTGCAATGGCTCGAGCCAAGAATAATCATCTCAATCAGCCAAGTTAGTGACTGACTTAGACCCTGACTCAGGTCTGATTAGCTACCTGACTCAGCTGAGCCTTGACCCGGTTTGACTCAGTGACCTGGACTGAGTTGACCGATTTGACCCGACCGATTTAACTCGTTGGCAGGTGACCGGTTTGACTTTGCCGGTCACCTGAGATACTTTCCGGCGACTATTCCGGCCATAATCCCAGTTTTCCAGCGACGGTTTTTGGACATAATTTTCTACATGGGTTTTCTCACACATGGGCTTGGAGGACTTTTATCTAGTGGACTTTTGAAGATTAGACCTAGTTTTGGAAGGGAGGAAAAGCTATAAAAAGAAGAATTATCTATCTTTTATAATCTTTTATCTTCTATCTTTTGCCTCTACTTTGTTTTCTAGGGTTTAGAACCATGAAGTCTTGTCTCTTTCTTCTTGTTATGAACTCCATGAATATGAGCTAGAGTTTTATTATTGGTTATGGAATAAGTTGGATTTCCAAATATGGGTTTTAATTCAATAAATTAGTTTCCTCTCATATTATCGTTTATGATTCACCATCAATATTGTTACATGATTTGAATGCTATTTAGTCGAGTCGCGAATCAATTGAGTTTGTTTTCATCTCTCTTGCTAGATTAGGATTTATTATACGCAAAAGTGATAGATTCCTGATTACAAGTAGTATAATTGTGATTATTGCTTGTAGTGATACATCCTAGTAGTCACATGTGAGTCATAACCTTTGTTAAATCGGATTAGTGCGCTTTCCACGTTCGATTGCTTTGATTGGCCTGATTTCATAGAACTTAATGCATCTAGGGAATTAAACTTGATTAGTGCTTTTACACGTTAGGTTGTTCCTTTAGATAGAATTCATATTCGCATCTTTTAATGTGTTTGTTGATGACATGAGGAGATTTGCGGGATATACTTGCGATCAAGGTATTCTAGGGTCTTTGATAAAAGTTGAGATTAAAATATCAATTCTAGTTATTGTGTTGAAAACATGTTTGTGATTGAAGACGAAATCCATGACCAATATCTTCTTATCCTTGATTTGATTTGTTTGCTTATTTCTTTATTTGTTTTTATTTAGTTTATTATATAAAAATCACAAAACTACCGGTGTTCTTTATAGGGAACCGAAACAATTTGACAACCTAGACCTCTCTGTGGGATCGATCCTTTCTTGCCCTTGCTTCATTATATATTTTGAGTAGTAAGAAAGTGTAATTATATTTGTGTCGGCTGACAACGGTCAAATTTTGGCGCCGCTGCCGGGGAGGCAGCGGTTGTCAATTGTTTTTGGTTTCTTATTTTTGTTTTTAGTTTTTGTTTTATTTTTCTTATTTTCTGCGTTTTAACCTTGGTTTGAGAATTTTATTTCAGGTGTTTGTTTCTCATGAAAGGAGCATACTACATGGATGGATACGGTTTTCAACAACCTCACCAATATGACAACAACCAATTCCAGGGGTATAATCAAAACCAATTTATTGGTTATGACCAATATTCCATGGAACCTTATGGTTTTCCTCAACAACCTTATGGCGGGTATGTGTGTGAACAACCACAAGGATGGGAGGATTCTTATGCTCGTGAACAAAAAGTCTCTAACTTTATAGATCAAGTTTCCAACTTTTTACAAGAGGAATTTCAAAAAGCAAAAGAGACTACAAACGAGCAACTCTAAGAACTTCGTGAAGGTATTGCTAGCTTGCGAAGAGGCATTGATCAATGCAAGGAAGATATGGATAATTCTAATGTGCATATGGTTTGTGATGAATATTTGATTGATGCTAATGTTGAAAAAGGCCAAACCTTGGGCACTTTCGTTGATAATTGTGTAGTTAACTCAACTCTTGATCGTATTAATGATCATTCACCTATTCAAAAGGATGAGTTCGAGATTAGCAACACTAAATTCAGCGAGGACCAATCTTATGTTGACTATGATAGTGACGGTGATTATGATACATTGCTTGAAACAACTCATGGTGACATCCCCGAGGAGTGTACAATGGAGTCTTTTTGGGATCAAGATGAAGACGAAGAGGAATATGATGACACTTGTGTAGATTACTCGAGCATTGATCTTAATAATGATCAAGAGCCTATTCAAAGGGTGGAGCTTGAGGATGATGCATTTTCGAGTGTTCTAAAAAAGTTTCTTATAATAAAATTTGGATCCGCAAAAGAGTATGTGCCTTACAACAAAGAGGAGTATGTTGAGAATGAGACCGGTTTGATCAATATTGTGGAAGACCCAATTGAGTTTAAAAATGATTGTAATGATGATGTTTATGTCGAGACTTTGGTTACGGAAGAAACGGACGAAGAATGGTTGCAAGGTTTGATAGAGGACCATGATATAAAAGAGGTGAATAATTCACTTGAGTTTTTCAAGGATGAAGAGGATTTCATGATACAAGAGATTGTGCAAGGTTTATCTAACCCTTTGCCTATTGTTTCTTCTCCTTTACCTCTTATTGGTTTGAATGTATGTGCTTCGAGAATATTGTTGAATGACTTTGTTTCTCGATTTCCGCCATTAGAGATACTTGATTCTCATACTATGCAGGTTATGGAACAAGAAACCGTGGTAGTCCCTGACTTCTATATTCTTTATACACTTTCAAGTGTGGACAAGAATAAGTGTGGGGGAAACTTTTATCGGTTAATAGCCGTTTTGTTTTATAATACTAATATTTGTGTGAAGCTAGTGTTTGCAAAACAGGTTACATGGAAGGATCCCCAACTTTTCGATTGTTGGTATATGGACGATAACAAAAAAGTCTGGGTGACGACTTTAAACCAAGCGCTAAATGGGAGGCAACCCATAGGTTTTGTATTTTAGTCCCTTTTATTTTTGTTTTTATTGTTTTCATATCATATTTGCATCCCCATGTTTAATTTCATTGAGTCCGGAATCTATCTTAGAAGAGAAATATGACGAATACCTTTTCGTCGAAAAATTGACCGCACGTAGTTCAGTCCAGAGACCATAACTGTCGGACCGTTTATCGAAACATGTGCCCTTTTGACACTTTGTAGAAAACACGAACAACTTTTGTGAAATGGAGTTTTTCCAAATTCCTTACCAATTTGTACAGTTTTTGCGTTTTATCCACATTACGTCGTAATTCGAATTTTCGGTTTTACACATTGAGGACAATGTGAAGTTTAAGTGTGGGGGAGTCTTTTTGCATATAGAGTTTTTAGCCTTTTTGAGTCAAAATTTTCAATTTTTTTGTAAATAGTGAATAAAAACTCCAACTTGTAGTTAGTTTAGAGTCACATAGTATACATGTCGCTAAGATTACATCGAGAATCTCATAAGAGTGGATCGAACTTAGAGATGATGAGAGAACATGATCGGGTTCCTTACTTGTATGAGAGTTAAAGTTGGATTTAACCATTCCGGTGGCAAATAAGGTGCGGATCGAATTGAGTATTAGAACAGTGATCCCCTATAGTGGAGACTACCCATGTTACATAATGTGAGGCACCAACCTTCAATTCTTTGTACCTGTCTAAATTGTGCTTTTAGAGTGTGTGTCACCGTACGTAAATTCCGGGAAGAATGGTGAGCTGTCCAACCTCCCACCAAAGAGGCACTATTTTGATCTCTTGAGTGCTATTTTTATAAACCATGTTGGTAACATCGAATTGCTAACTTACATACCACTTGTAATCTTGTTCGCAGTTAGCACCATCCACCTTATCTCTCTCTACACCAACAGGTCCATAGAAACACCATCATCATCAACAAGAGGAGCATCACAAATTCGAAGGAAAGTTGAAGACGTTCAAGGTTTACAAGCAACAATACAGAAATGGGCAGATTTCAGATTTGAGTAAAGCAACAAGACAAGGAGTAGAATTTTTATAAGTTGAAGACTATTGTATAAGAGCGAAATTATCAAGGATGAGAGTTCGAGAAGTTTATGATATCAAGACATACAAGTTGTGAAGAATCAAGTGGTAAAGTACTTACACCATGGCCTTTGTATTTTATTTTATTTTGTATTTTGTTTTCTCTTGTCCCAAAAAAAAAAAAAAAAAATAAATAAAAAAAAATAAAAAAAAAAATAATAAGTCAATAACCGAAAATAAAAAAAAAAAAAAAAAAAAAAAAAAGAGACAAGAGAAAAATGTTTAGGTTGTTAATAGTTTTTATTATTTTGTTTTATTTTTATTTTTGTATTTGTTTTATTTCTTATCTTAAAAATTGGAAAAAAACGAAAATTAAAACAAAAAAAAAAAAAAAAAATTAAATTTTTGGGTTTGTATAGTTTGTTTTTAGTTTTGTATTCTTTCAATAAAGCCAATGGAAAGAAGGAATATCTATAATGAAGTTTCAAGCGACAAGGAATTTGAGGGAAAGAATCATATTGTCGAGATTCTACGAAGTTCAAGAGTTATCATCAAGAGTTGAAGACCGAAGACGAAGATGAAGACACCGATAGAAGGCGAAGACGTTTCTATGGATCTTTGTGAGAGTGGTGCTAGCTGCACGCCGAACGGATACACGGTAAGTAAGCATTTCCCACCTTCGTTAAATGGTTGATTTCCTTTCGAAGAGATCGTCGGAAAAATGGGTTTTCAAAAATATATAAAAGATGTGGGTTTTCAAAATATTTGAAGGGTTTTACCTTCCTACCATTCAACGTGTCGCAGATTCTCTCTTCATTCCTACCCGGACACATGTGTGACCCATAAAGAGTTTGTTTATTATTGAGAGCAATTTCATAAAACCCTTTCTTGTGAGGCAGAGTCGAGACTTTTGATCACTCCGAACCCGAATTTATGTCGAGAAGGGATGGTTATCTCTCTCTCAACTTTTAAGGATGAGATTGTGTCCATTTATGTGTCTAACTTCTCATGACTAGTGTGCAGAATTTCTATGTCTTCTTAGCGGTTGGATGCTATCATTACGGAGAACTAGTAAGTTGGAAAAATAGGTTTTGTGGGTATATCTCTAGTAAACCCTCACGAGACTATAACTCGTCCACTAGGGACACCTAGTGGTTTAAAGGCTTGTTATTTATGCTAAGAGTAACCGTAGCCTCGACGACACGGAGTTGTATGTATTTTAGAATTATTTTGTTTGATTTGCTCGAGGACTAGCAAAGTCTAAGTGTGGGGGAACGATAGGTGTCTAAAACACCTAATTTACTATCTAGTAGTTACGCTTTCTTTGCTATTTTTACGGTGAATTATGTACTTTACGTGTGTTTTGAGTTATTAGGTACTGGAGTCGCACTGGACGAAAAGATGGAGAAATCACCCAATTTTAGCGTAAAGGGCACAATGATCATTTCACGAGCAAGTGCTAATGGGAGCTCGGCCAAGGATAAGGGAAGTCAAACTCTAAGGGATGTCACTGTGGTGGCGGTATCATATGTTGGGTGCCTTTATCATTTCTTATCATTACCGGGCTTTAATATTAAGAGAAATGATTCTCTTTTCATTTCGAGCCTCACCCGAAATCAACACGAGAGAAGAGAGAAAATGGCTGCCAAGGAAGAAATAGATTACGATGGGGTTGCTTTGGAATTCAGAGAATAGGGTTTTATGTTGCTCAAGTGATGGCAGAAGTCGAGGATCTGAGGTGATGCAGTGATTGAGAAGAAGACTGAATTGAATCTGAGATGGTGAAACTAGGGTTTCTACTGAATTTGTCTAGCTGTTGGAGGAGAAGTGGGGTTTGATTCGGGAGAAGATTGTAAGATAACCTGGGTTCGATTAGTGTTGCTCGAGCTGAGATATGGATTGGTGGAGATTGAAGACGCGGAGAAGAATTAGATGAATTAGAAGAAGCGTGAGGAGATGGAATGATAGGGGACTTATGAAAGTGAATCGAGAAGGTGAAGAACGCGTGATTACGCCAAGATTAGGTGGTAATAGGAAAGCAACAAGAAATTAAGAGTGGGTATGAGTATTATCGGGTTTGATTGAGATTTAGGAATGGTACGAGTTTATGAATCAGTAGCTTGAATTTGGGATTAGATGGCAATTGAGAAACCTGAGATGAAAAGAGGAGTCCGGTGAGCAAGTGTTGGTGCGGATGAGTTATTCTTTGTTGCAATTCATGGCTCGTGTGGAGAGGTTTGATTGCAGGTGGTGCAGTGTTGTTGGTGGTGTTTGAAGGTGGTCGAAGTCATAGCGGTTGGTGATGTGTTACAGGGGGATGGCATTAAGCAGTCTTTGGTATGAGAAGTTGTGCAGGTATGAAGGGATGATGGCAATGAGTTAGCAAGTGAATAGTGAAGATGATGTTATGGGATTTCTTGTGGTGGTATAGATGAATGTTAGGAGAAGTCGTGAAGTTGATCTTTGAGAACCTAATTGAGTGAAGGTGTAGATGGTAATGATGTTGATTATCATGGAATAGTCGGGTGCGGGTGCATAGTTTTGTGGTGTTGGCGTAATGGCAATGCGAGAGGCGATGTTGAGCTCGAGCCAGTGGTGGATGAAATGCAAATATGGAGATGGCATCAGCTGGATTCAGGGCAAGGAGGAGAAAAGGAATTGGTGAGCTTGTGTATGGCTGCAGCTGTTGCAGGTAAGGATTGCAATGGTTCATGGCAGAGTTGGAGCTGTTGTTCTCAAGTTACAAACCAGGGAATGTTGATAGCACTTGGCCAAGCAGAGAGTAGAAGCTAAGTACTGAAATGGGTCTTTATTGGATTCAGTGGAGATATACTAAGAGAGTTGCAGTCAAGGATGTGTGTTGGAATGTGTTATGGCAGTGTAGTTTGCTACCAGGGATATCTTTGTGAATGAGTGAACGATCATGCGGAGTCGAGTGCTAAGTTTATAACCTTGTAGGCGATGAATTGGCTGGTGCTTGTTGTGTTTGTGTTTGGAGATGGAACAAGAAGGCTATATCTTTGTTGGCTAGAGATTTTGAAGCCATGAGTTGAATGGAAATGCGTTCGATCCGCGGAGGCTCGAATGAAGCAATTGCGGGAGGCATAGCCATTATGGTGGAAGTTCACCGGTGTCGCACAATGATAGTGAAGCACATTGCATAGCCCGTGCAATGGCCCGAGCCAAGAATAATCAGCTCAATCAGCCAAGCTAGTGATCGACTTAGACCACGACTCAGTCCGATTAGCTACCGACTTCGGTGAGCCTTGACCGGTTTGACTCGGTGATGCGGGACTGAGTTGGACCGATTTGACCCGACCGTTTTAACTCGTTGGCGGTGACCGGTTTGACTTTTAGGTCACCCGAGATACTTTCCTCGGCGACTATTAGGCCATAATCC